>KZ308155.1:83796-123752 GCA_000376725.2 Ladona fulva
CTCGAGCGATCTCTCAGAAATACTGAGCCAAATGGGACGAGTAATCAGCCCGGTTACTCCGCTTTTGATGGGCTTGAAAAGACCGGATCTAGCTCATATGCAGTCTTGGAGAAGACAGTGTTATATAATAAAAAGGGACGATGCTCCAATTCAGGAGTCCATGCTGATAAATCTAGGAGGGGGATATCATAGAATTTATTTCAATTTAGAGGGCACACGATGCTTTAAGTGTCAAAAAGAGGGCCATTATGCGAAAGATTGTGCCAACACTACAATGGAAGGAATTGAAAAGTCGCTGTCGGAAAACAATGAGCAGAACAACACTCTCACATCCAACGAACGCATCCCCACCCCATCGACATCGGTGGCAGGGGACGGCGGTGGAATTATCACTCACTCGCATAACCTCGCTGAGCAGCCAACCAATGTCGAAAATTCCACGGTAGAGGCCTCCAACGAGGACCACGATCTAATATGCCTCGACGACCCTCAAGAGAAGGCAGATAAAGAGGAGGAGGAAGACGGCTCGCATAAGGTAAATAAACAAACAAGCAGCATGAACTCGGACGATGAGAAAGAACGTTCGCAAACTGAAAATCGCGACGGAAAGGAAATGCACTGCGTAAAATCGAAAGAAGAAGTGAAGGCTAATTCTAAAAGGAAACAAGAGGACGATGGGAGAAATGGGGAAACAGGAGACTCTCCGGAAAGGAAAAAGAGGACATAAAACGAGGAGGGAAAGGATAGAGGAGGCAGACGAAGATGCATTTAAAAAAATAGAAAAACACCTGTACAGTGAAACGGGAAGAAGTACTTATACCGTTTTCTGAATTGCGCAAATTCCTAATCGAAGTCAGGCGAAATACAGATCCACATAAAAAAAGCCATGGAAACAGTTCCATTATTATCAGTTTTGGAAGATCTAATCGACATGAGAATAATAAAAGAACAAGCTTTCCGCAATAGGATAAACAGGCTTATTAAACCCATCAGGAAAGGCGAAAATGATTTTCAGTACTGAGAGAAAACGTATCTTCTCCTTTATTTATTTATTTCGTTGTTTTATTTTAACAATACGCAGTTTATTTATGAATCTAATCAAACTTAATCGCAAAACTATGTATCCGGCTCCTGGATTCTATAATTAATGTCCATCTTAAAGAAAATGTTATGGCAACCCAAGAATTCAGCATATTAACCCTAAACGTCCGCTCTATTAAGAGCATGAAAAAATGGGCTATGCTGAAGGTCTTCCTCGACGTACAGTATCCTGACGTGATATTACTTCAAGAGACAAATATGACTGACATACCAGCAGCAGATCAAAACATAGGGTACACCTTCTTTNGTGATGAAACTGACCTATAAAATTCCTTATAAAATAAAGTAATAAGTTTAATGGATAAATCTACTTAATAGTTAAACTGCGAGGATGAAATTTGTTTGAAATAGTTAGTTAATATAAGGGTTTGGAATTTGTATGAAATGATTAACTTGGTGCAGAACACCATTAGTGCAATATATATTACTCTTTTGGGATCCATTTTCACCCTCTTCACCAATTAATTGCGCATTTCCAACATTAAGACTGTCTCCAGATGTGCTTCGCTTCATCATTATCACTTTATTTGTTCCATTATTTTCTAATCCACTTCCTATGCCTTGTACAGGATAGAAACCGCCAGCTTCAATTGTCTTAGTCCAAAGAACTCCAGGTACTATGTGGTTTCTCATCACCTATTGATATAGTATCAGAATATCAAACTTTGGAAAAAATATTTTAAAATTTAACGGAATTTCAGTCTTAAATTTCAAGCAATAATTTTAAAATTTCATATTTATGATAAAGGAAACTTAAAGTCATGTAACAACTGTTATATTACATACCCAGTGAATGTACAGAAGGAAAAAATATGTTTGAAAATTTGATTAATGAAAAATCAGGTTTAGATTGTTCCATTAAAGAATGTTTCTTAAAGGAAATTTCAATATTATCTTTTTTCACAGAGAAATGAAACTGTGAAATTCTTGGTCTAGCTCTAGACTTGACAGCCCAGTGAGTACATGCCATGTAACTCAACCAAACCTTGCACACAGGTTGTTTGAGATGTCTAGCTATTTACACTATAAAGCAGATGCTGGATATTTTAGGGTGCAATAATAAGCCTGTACTTGCTTTCTCAAGGCACTTCTTAAATGATACAGTGCAGATGTTAAAACTAATTTACAATCAGGGGGGCAGGAATTCATATTATGATGTCATAGAATTCTATAGGTCTATCATCAACAACATATCATTGCAATCAGATTGTCTTCAAGATTCTGTAGTCAATTTAGAAAATATAATCGTACCACCAACTGAATACTTTAAAAAATAAAGCTCTGGCTTATTTTCTTAACTATGTGACTCGGCCCCCTTAAACAATCAACACAGTCAGAGGAAAACATCCCATAGATTTTTTGCCATAATTATGAAGTACAGGGCAGATTTTCTAGGTCTACTATCGCCTCTATGGTGGGTGTCAATGAATTTTAGTGATTCAGTACCAGTAGACTCATGTTATTTCATCCCTTCATAATTCTGAAGTGGGACAAATAAGGTATTGAATACCTCATTGAATATTGAAAATTGTTCTTAACTTTTAACAATTGTTACCTACAAAAGTTTGTCTAAATTAATGAAAATATATTATATTCATAAAATAAATATAATCCACTGATCAAACTTACAGAATTAAGCATTTCTTCATCAGCAACCAATCCTTCAAATGTGAAGAGATCGGATGCCCAGATATCAATGACTTCATCAGAGACAGCAAATACAGTGAACAGTGCTTCATCAAAGCCATTTTCCATTTCTATCTTTTCATCTTTTGCAGTTTTGATTAAGTCCAGCAGAGATGGAGAAGTCTGGAAAAAGAATGTTATGAACAAATCATTTCAACAAATCTTAAAAATGAGGATGAAATTTTAAATATCAGTTTACAATATCAACAACATAGATAGAGTCCTTCAAATTCCTGTATTATTCATTAAAAATCAACTTTTATTTGCTGAAAATTGAATGTGTTTTATGGGGAAACTATGCAGGATATATGTATAGTAACTAAATAAATTAAGCATTTGCACTCAAAATTACAGCTGAGGATCAACTCTATAGATAATTACAGCTAAAGTCTTACGAAATTCAAGCAAATATACAATGTAGTTATTTTATGCTGAGAAAATAACAAAATTTAAAAATGCAACAATTATAGCCAATTAGCTAAATTTGGTTTTTTACTCTGCAAAATGACAACAAATAGGTAGGTGAATTCAGGAAAAAATTTTCAATGTAAAATGAGGATCCAAAAGGATAAACAGAAGTTAAAAGGGCAGACAAGATCTGGACTCTAACCAGCATCTCTCTCTTTTCTATAACTGTTGTCATTAATGTAGTTATCTTGCATAACATGATATTTTAGAATCTTGGCTCTTACACCTCTGTTTATCTTTTAGATTTTTAGGAGGGTCCATTTACTTGCAAAGATTAGTTTCCCTTCCTTCCTCATAAAAATGTAATGAAATATTTAAACTGATATTATGTCATTCATGGAGCTCAAAATTGTTTTCCCACCTTGGAAAGAGCTGTGAGAAAACGAGAGAAATTTCCTTGGAACTGAAGATAATCAGCAAGGCTTTCTTCAGGAGGAATCAGCACTTGATCAATGACATGAAGAACACCATTACTGCCTTCATTATCAGCATCAATGAGTCTTCCTCCTTCGATAATTTTGTTCTGAAATATATTGTCATACAAAATTAAAAAAGAATACTGCTAGAAACAATGACAGGAATACCACTACAATTTCCTACAAAAGAATTTCAGGGACCTTTGTTACCAGATTAGGGGTTGCATATTGATTGGCTAATGCCTCATTAAATATAATCTTACTTTTTAGTTCTTAACAATCAAATAAATACGTTCAAATATACTTTTATATAAATCATTAATTATATTAGGGATGTAAACTTTTTCTAGAAAATTCACTTTTCAACTGTCAATAACAAACAATTTCAATTAGGGGGAAAGAAAGAGAAAGATTCAGGTGGATTTGAATAGAGAAACAGAGAGAGTAGTGGTAGCAGCCAAGTAGAGGAAGATGGCTAGGTGGTATGAAGAGCTAAAAACTAAGCAGAGAGGGCTCTCAGATAGTCAAGTAGGTAGCATTTTCTCCTTAAATGAAAGTGGTCCCGAGTTTGATGTCTGGTAGGGTCCCATGTGAGCAAAATCATCTCTGGCAAAGAACTTTTAAAAATACTACTAATACTAAGCAGAGATGTCAACCAACGAAATTTTATGGCAAAACTATTACTGAAAAGTTAGTAAATTATTCCCTTAAAAGACTGAAGGACATATGGAAAAGAGATATTATCAAGTACCTACAGATAACATGGCAGCAAGAGGCTCAGAATGTAGAATAAAAAAATGCTGATAATTTATTTATACATACATACATACACACACACACACATATATATATATATATAACACCATTAGTGCAATATATATTACTCNCACACACACACACACATATATATATATATATAGGGCCATCCTGAGCCATTTTACCAACTGAGGTAAGATGTTATATACCACATTTCATTTTCTTCCCAAGTCGTTCTGCTCAATTTTAGTCAAATAATTACCAAAGGAAAGAGAATAATAATAAGCATCAACTTACTGATAATCATAATTTATACTAATAAAATATCAATTATCAAGAAAATGAAAACCTTAAAATTTAACTTGGTCATCCTTGCAAGAGGTAATCGAGGCAGTTGCCTCACTGCCTCACCCACAGACATTGTCATGAATATTTACATATATAAATATAAAATATACAGAGAGTCATCATCTTATGGTGATGTTCAATTTCAACCAACTAGTTGTAAGTTGATTTAGACCTAAGTAGGAAATTCACCACCTTTTGTAGTTTATGATAGACGTACTACCTCTCATGATGTAACTTCTGAAAAATTTACTTTGAATATTAATAGAGGCACAACCAATAGTGATAACATTAATGGTTAAAATAACTATGTTTCTAAAGTTTCTCAGAAAGTTCACAGAAATAGTGACAACTGACTGATGTCTGTGTTCTGCCAGAAATAACAATGACCTATGTCCATTTAAAATGTGACAGAGTAGCAGTGTCCATAAATACAACAGTTTATAAATTGGTGACCACCAGTGTATGTATGATGAATAAAAACTATCAAGCACAAAAGAGCATGTATTTTTTTAACTTATAGAAGAAAAAAAACTACAGTACACCAGGAAAATCCAATATTATAGCAAAAGAGTTACCAAACAATAACTTACAATCCTACACATGTACACAAGCAGTTCTGCATCTGAAAATTGACTTCAAAATTCCAGGACTGTTGGAATTTGTGATGTAGAATAGAAATGTGATGTGAAATAGAAAAGAAATCGCATCTAGTGAGTAGAATACCATCAAAAGGCCAATTAGATTCTGTACATACAACATGGGTATAAGATAGTAGTGAAAGAAGATGTGTATATAAGCAATAGGTTTAGCAACTTCCATTCAAAAGAAAAAGTAAAAATTTTAAATCAGAGCATAAAACAGCAAATAAAAAAATTTTCTGAGAATATATAGTTTCTTCTGAACAAACCTTTAATTTTAGCATTTTTCATTTCTCATTTCTTCTTTTAAAGACAATTGGAAGATTTTTAGCAAAAAGTTTACAGGAAAAAGTACCTTCTCAGAGTCTCAGAGTATCTAGTATATATCTCATAATGCAAAGGGGTTGGTTGGCAAGTAAATGAGTATGCCTTCAAGAACAGCTTTGATAATCAATTCTCTAAAGAAATACTCACACCTCTGAAGACTTTCAACTTCAGATCCCTCCCTGGATATCGAGAATGCAATAACTGCATATCCACAAAATTACTGGAGAGATGGCGACCAGATGTCATATGACTTAGAAGGAGTATTCGCGCATCCTGTGGGTTCTTGTAGAAATGATTGAGAGTTGAGTTAGGAAGTGCTGTATGTTAGGAATAAGAACAGCTACTATTAAAATACATAGAATAAACAAAATGAGCTTTTTAATGCTTTAAATGAAACATATTACATAAATTGAATTGATTAAAGTTAAATGTATGATTAATTCATCAGCATTCACATAAAATTACTTAATATGTACAATACCGATATAAGAAATCAACAGAAAACTATGGGTTTTATTTAGCCTTTAGACAATGTAATGATAAAAATTTCTATTTCCAATCACCGAATGGGAATATTCAAAACTTATTAAAAAAAGAATTAATAACCCAGAAAAATTGTGAAGTAGAACACCAATTTTATGTTTTTTCGGGCAATGTTAAAAGCTATTTAGATGTTAAATTCGGTTACAAGCTAGTGAGATATAGGATATTTTAGTCATTTTCAGGTATTAAGGTGTTACAATAAGCTATTTTTACTAACCTCTGAATGCTTTGTCAGAGGGTGCAAACAATGTCAATGATCCTCTTCCACCTAAAGCTGTTTGAAGACCAGTATTTGGTAGAAGTGACAACAGAGTATTCAATCCCAATTCAGTCGCAATTTGCAATAATGGTTGAGCTGGAGAAGGAAAGGATTAATCCAAGATTAGAAATAAGTGTGTACAGACATAAATTCTTTCATAAGTTTCGAATTTAGAATCACCTAAGTCAGTGAAGGACTATTACTGTTTACTGTATTGTTCAGAGGAAATAACAGCTACTACTAATTTAGCAAATTGCACAGTAAAATAGGATTTGTCTAGTAACTCACCTCTCCTAGGTATAAGGAGACGATCTATTACATGAATAACACCATCCAATGCCATTATATCAGATTTCAAGATAACGGCATCTCCAATCTTATAAAAAAAAGGAGGATTTTTTCCCTCATCATCTTCAGTTGAAAAATCACGAGACCCACCCTCAACATTGCTGCTGTTGGTTGATGTCAAATTACCATTGGTTGTGGAATTTAGTGATGCATCTTTTTCTGTTGATTCTGAAACCCTGTAGTCACAAGCACCTCGAAAGAAGGCTCCAGTTAGAGTTTTAAGCATGTGTGGGGGTTTCCTTGCACCTCTTGCATTCAGTCCAACAATGCCACCAGGCACATTGTTTGATGCTCGAGTTACTCTTTGTGTTCCTCCCGCCCCAATTATAGATGAGCACACAATCCCATCAATGAGGTGGTTTGAAATAAGAGCTGAAAAAATCAATTGAACATTTTCAAGAAAAAGATAAAAATATGAAAAGTTAAAATGAGAGGAAAAAAAGTATGATAATCAGATAATTTAAACTCTTGATCTTTCCTCGGAAAAATGTAGTATGGAGAGTCTCTAGAAAGTATCTTGAATTATAAATCTTAAATTGCTTTTATTTTATGATTACTTACAAAAGTTAAATATTGAGTTAGGGAAACATTTCATAACATCTACTGGAGAAATTAATTGTAATAAATAAATTTGAATCTTCAAGATGAGTTATCCTATATTGTATGATGTAGTATCAAAAATCAGTCTCATATTAGTAATATAGGAATGAAAGACAGACATTGGTCTGGTTACCAGACTGATTTTTTCAGTGGTTGACTAGTCTAGTTTAGTGAATGCTTACAAATTGAGTATTTTTATCATGTCTTTCTTCCAAAGAGCCTCCTTTCATGCTATAAAGCTGATAATTGTAAGAGGCTTTTAAAATTAAAGTGATCAATTTTTGCAAGACTTCATGTCATTTCAAAATCTTACTCTCATTATCAATCTTCATTGTATCATTTTATGTTCCAAGTCCTGATTTTCATTTTCTTATGGATGTATTAAATGAATCGGCTTTTCTCCTATAGGTTTATCCACAGGAGAGATGTTAATTTGTTGCCACATCTTAAATTATATAAAGTCTCCATTATGGTGTTCATCATTTTGCCCAGTTATCTTATGGATTTGGCTGGGGTCTAGCTTCATGTTAACAGGGTTGGTAGGGGAATTTAGAGGATTAGATAGTAATATTCTATGTTTTTAGGAAATCAGAAAAAATCTATTTGGTTACAAATGAGGAGGGTTATTTTCGATGTGAGATGTTGATATACACAACATGACTGAGCAAATCTGTACACTTCTCAAAATGTATGTTTTTGATAGGGGACAACATAACACTACCATGTGACACAGAGGTCAGTGATCTCTGTTGTCAGTAGACTGTAAGAATCGAGTGGTCTGAGAAACTCAGAGACTTTCAACTAGGCTAGATAGTTGAGGGCCATTTATGTAAGAAGCTATGTCTGACTTTCACTTTTTTTAGATTCCTCCATAGGTTCAGTGTTTCTTATGTGATGAGGAAGAAGAAATATGAAACTATAAGTACAACCCAAAAGCAAGCAGGCTGACCACTCATGTTGACTTCCAGAGACAGTCAAGCATTGAAGAGAGTTAGACAGGCTTATTTATTGATCATGAATGGTCTTCTTCAAATTAGAAATCCAAAATGTATCAGAATCTATTTCAATTACCATTATCTTTTAGGGAAAGGTGCAGAAAATTGACTTTCATGGTGGAGCAGCAAATTTTAAGCCACACATGGCTCAAGGAAATGTCAAACCTTGCTGTGTGTACAAAGCATTGTATCATTGAGCATTGACATTTAATCTTCTGAAGATTAGAGACATTAAAGAGTGGAGCACCTCTGTGTGTAGTAATGAATTATGGTATACAATGTGGTAGTCCTTTGAAAGGATGTTTGTGAAGTGCATACCTGGTGAAAGATATCTTACAGCCTGTATAGTACAGATTGTGAAATTCAGGGTGATGTTACAGTTTGGTTATGTTCTTTCTGGAGAGAGCTTGGCTCTTTGTTGCTTTATATAGCAACATATTGATACATGATGACTATTCTACTGCCAACCAGAAGGAACTTCCTCCTCAGACTTAGAAAATTTTTGGTACCAGTTCAGAGTCGACCATTGTATACTTCAACACAACCATACAACCATCCATACTACCGGATTAGTAAGGGAATGGTTTGATGGCAATATCTACAAACTGACTGGCTTGCAGAGAATCCTGGGGTGTTATGTCATAAATTTTTCAATACAAATGGAATTCTCATCTGAGTTTGACAGAAAATCTCTTTTATATCTAGAAATGAAAACAGAATGTCTGATCTTGATGAAAACACTGATAGTTTTTCTCAATTTAGTAATCCATAGAGAATGAGCAGCCATTCTCCAGGAGACAAAATACCAACAAAATTAGCAGTAGTATTTTTAGAAGTAGTATTTTTAAAAGCATTATTTTTAATTTCATCAAAGGTGAACATGTTACTCACTTGGATATTCAAATGACCTCCATCAAAATTGACTGCCATTATTCACAAATGTGGGAGAACTCAAACTTGTATGTCATCCTAAATGGAATGTTCAGATAATTCTAGATCACAGTATAAAACTGTAATAAGACTTTTTTAGACTCTGAAAGGGGCCGGAGTTTCCTCTATACACAACCCGGGTCATATACTATGTAAATGCTGGCCAATTTATTTTTCTATTGCCCAATATATGATAAAAAATTTGAAAGCCTTCTGATCTCATTTTAATACTTTTCTTTGTGATACTATTCTTAATTATGCATTGATTTCAAACTAATTGATATACAGACCTGATAGTCCCTCTTGATCATAAAGGACTGACTGCATGAATTCTGTTGGTAGTCCTGAAAATGCTTCGTTGGTAGGCACAAAGAGAGTCATTGGGCGAACTGCTGCAGGGAGAGTTGCTTGTCTAATGTGCAGATGAGAATGCTGAATGAGAGGTGATGCAGAACTTCTCTGTGCATGAGCTAATACTGCTGAGAAACGTCTCAGCTGAGGGTCTCTTGCCACAGTATCAATAAGGGAAGCCAGACGAGATGATGGCTGAGAATATCCTCCTAATTGGTCTCCTTTCACTCGCAGAGGATGTAATGGGGACTGGAGAGTGTGGATAACTCCACCAAGGGCCTCCAGAGATCCTTGCATTATTGGAATGCAGTCAGCTGTTACTAACTACAATGTAAAATATTTTTCAATCAAATTTTCTACAATGTTACAAAGGTTTTGATATTTCTCAGCCATTCATCCCAAAAAACATGACACCATTTCATTGAGAATTCAGGCAGGCTTGATTCCAAGAGATATTTTTTAATATTTGAAAAAAATAAATAAAGAAATATAAAGAAAAGGCAAAGATTCAAATATACATAAGAAAGTAAATCAGAAGATACAAAGATAAAAGGTGAAGATGTTAATGGAAGTAATATAGAAAAAATTAAAATTGAAATTAAATTACTTAAATCTGATAAAAATAATTAAGGTAATAAAATTAAATACTAGTGAGATAAAAAATTTGTAAAAATCTAAAAAAGTAGTAAAACAAGTCATAGAATCTCTTTTTTATCCCATATAATTCATATTTTAGTAGCCTTTAAGTACACTTTTAAGATATCCAAGTACCAACTACTGATAGTTTAAGATAACTTACACCAAAGAGAAATGAATTTTAGAAAAGAGGGTTAGACAAGGTATATGGATTGATTTTAGGACTATATTTTCACAAAGTTCTATGCAACAGTTGGGGACTTAAGAGACTAACGACTTAAAATATCTTAATGCTGATTTAACTACTCCTGTTGTAGAAACTTCTTTAGAGAGTTAACTAAGTTCAAATTTGAGATATGGGATATGAGAATCAAGAGCTTCATTTAAAAACTATGGGTTACTTAAAAATAAACATAGGTTGCATTAATTACAAGAGAATTCCTCCATCAGTAAGAGTGATAAATTATTATTGACGATTGCAATATTGGCAGAACTCCTCTACAGGACAAAATCTAGATTTGAGTTGTAAGTGTAAGCAACAAGTGTAGCATTTGTAAGCAATATGAGGCTATGGCACACTGGCAAAAAGAGTTCAAGAGTTCTGCTTATATAATACTGCATTTTACTTAAAGATGTGATTGCTAGAACTATACCAATATATCTATTGTAAATGAAAAAGGTCTGAGATATGAGTAGAAAAGTTGGAAGAGATAACAAAAAAGAATAGAAAGGATACATGGGGTGGGTGGCTGAAAGGATGACTTTGGGAGGAGAATAGAAAATGAACTTACAGAGGAGTAAAGGAGTTGAGGATTGATGAAATTAGGAAGTATGGAAGAAAATTTTTAAATAATGTGATTACTTTCAGGAGATGATAATTTTGGAGAAAAGCTTCTCAGGGATAAGTAAGAATTATGAATTATCCTCAGACAAAAAACTAAGATGAATGGCATTTAATTCACGTTTTTGGTTTTTATCAGGTGGAAAAAGCAATATATGGAACTACACACAATAAATAGGAAGCTTATTCTGGATTAAGTTTATGGCAATCAATGAGGGTGGATAGGCATCAACTACTCAATTATCTACATCAAAATCAATTACTCTACAGAGTCAGTTTTAATAGGAAATTAAGGGTGGTTGTTTAGAAACTAAAGATAGAAAAAAAGGGAAGATCTATGAGGGGAGACCTCTTGGGCCACATGAAAGAAATTCACTAACTGTCCTAGCTTGGCACCAAAAGATGATAACATGTTGAGGGTATATGAATCTTCCACTTTCCTGGAAAATTCAAATAGTCCTCAGCTTTGACATTCCCACTTTAAGCCCGGTAAAATTAGCCAAATGATTTAATAATAGGCATAGAACTTCAGTATGATGTCTCAGTAATACTGAGTTACTGAATTTAAATACTCACAAGCTGTCACCAGAGATGAGGCATTTATACTTGCTTTTGAAAAAACTAAAGCCATGAAATAAAATTCAAACTATGAATAACCATTAATAAACACAAACAATTCACAAAAATACATTCAATAACATAGCAGTTACATACCCCATTTGGAAAGACATTGAAACGAATAGGTTGGTCAGCAAATAAAGTAGGAATTAATGAGTTTTGTGGCAGAGCTTTCAGATCCACACGACTTGCTATCATATGATACAACAAAGAAGGAGGTCCTTCTCTATAACTAGAAAGGTTGCGTTGTCCATCCTCCATGATTTCATCAATTATTTCTGGAAAGGCTTGCTTCATTGCCTGATTTCAAGAAAGAAATATAATAAGGGCAATTTTATTAAAATAGTTAAATCTGTAAATTAAAAAGATTTACACTGTTTACCACTAAAATTCCTATGCAAGTACTTTAATTCTATTTCCATCACAACTGACAATTGATTATATCCCATATTCCAATTCAATGGCTTAGCTTGTTCATTGGGTTCCAACAAGCCTGACTCATTTCAGCACTGAGCCCTGGAATGAGCTTTGGGGGGGGGGGTTAATAACTAATTGCTATGGTAAATTTAAATGTTATTATTATTAAAAGTTACAACTTTCTCTACATGTATTTAAATTTATGATGTTCCTTGGAAATTTTACACTTAGATATTATGCCATAGCTTTGATTTGAGCTTGGAGGGAAGCTATTCTTTACTCTAGCTATTGGTCAAGGAATTGAAAATTACCATTGTGCTGCTGACTGAGCCAGCAGAACAGTGTTCCAGCTGAAATTGGACAGTTTCAGTTGGACACTTGTATTAAATGACAAAACAGTTATGGCTTATATGAATAATTGAAGGACATCACTGATTTTAACAGTACAAATTCATAGTCATGAAGTAGTAAAGGACTAGGGCTTATTGTTTTTAGGCAAAGAACCCATATTCAAATCTTCAATGGAATGGATTTTAAACTGCTTATGATTTGCCTTTGTCAACTTACATGATCTGTTGGTGCAAGAATGGTAAAAGCATCATGATTGGTAGATGCCAAAACATTGCTGAGGCCGCTTGTTTCATGAAGTTCAACGAATTTTTTTGCTCCAGCTAGCTTCGCAGTCTCCATAAGTGATTCCAAAGGTTTTGCTGTAAAGTGAGATATAAATGTAACTAAATACATTCAGAATATAAATTTGCTTGTAGGATAATAGTGTTAGAAAAAATAGCCTTTTAAAACTTCCTCAGTTTTTCCAAGGAATAACAAGAGTGAGAAAATACCAACATGACTCTGGGTTCAAGACCCAGTCATGTCACTATTTTTTTTATTTTTTATTCCCTGGGATTTAGCTGTATGGCTTCACTGTGCACAATAAAAACACCCTTCCTCAATCCTTTCTCATTTTTGCTAATACTAAAAACCGTATTTATATTATAAAGTAACTCATCATTCATCCACATATTTTTTTAATGAAAACTTACAACAATCTTATTTCTTCTGCTAAAATCTGAATCACAGGGACCAAACAAGTATATAACACTGAGTGATACAAGAGTGAAAAGAAGGATACAAGCTTATCTCTCTCTGAGAGAGATGAGTAGCAAGAACTGAATGGAAATCAATAATATGCCAAACAATCAATTTTAAAATAATGCATTTAAACTATTCATAATCGATGATTTGAATCGTAATTTGAAATATAGGTAACATTAATGACATCATTGCTATATAAGAGAGTTCCTTAAAGTTAACTGTAATTTGAAACACCATTTTATAAAAATAATCAATGTATTTAACATCAATTGCATTTCCTGATTGAAAATTCAAATTATCCTGTTAAAAATTATACGAGAATTACCTAAGGGACACCCTGGTTCTCCTGGCACTTTTCCATAACCAAAGCAGCAATCCAGTTTGACTGCTCTGAAAATATAAGCAAAATACTTCAATAAAATTTGAACCATACATAGAAGTGATTGTTTATTTCTCTCCTTGTTTTAAAAACAACAAATCTTACCACAGTTTTTCAGAATATATGATTACTTCTGTTGCCCAGACAACTAACCCTAAGAATTTCTCAAGTAATTTACTCAAATGCAGTTATTCTGGTACCAAATGTTGGGTTAATGCAGTGATCACATGAATAAAACATGTTGTAACACCTTTAATAGACATGCAGGAACTGAACAACAGTTTTTTTAGCAGAAGTGGTAGAAAAAAAATGCATTCTAAACTAGATGGTGTACCAATCACATTATTGATTACACATTGAAATTAAATCCAATACAAAAGACTACAAATGTTCCAATACATAGAATACACTAGCTTAAAATTCATAGAATACACTAAGCACAAAAACTGGCAAAAACTGTGTCATAGATGGTATTGTAACAAACATAAAGGTTTGATATGATGATGCTTTCTCAAATGTTGTACAAGGTTTTAAACATAATCCACTTAAATGTATATCCATCTACATATTCCATTCCATGAAAACAGATATCAGCATTCATTATCAAAAATTCAGAAATAATGTGTTATATTGTAAATTAGAGGTACTTAAACTTTTTGACAGAAGAACCACATTAGTAAATTAAATGAGCAGGGATAATCAGATTAAAAGTAGTTTCCATTTTACCTTCACTAAAATTATACAAAACGCCCTTAAAAATGAGAGTAGTTTCACTTGTAAAAAATAGGAAAATACAAAAGCAACACTCAAACAGAATAAAGCAATAAATTAAATAAAAAAAATAATTTTCACTTAATTTTTGAAGAAAGGACATAAGAATGGGTTCTACAGTGCTATAAGAACACCATTTGCTGGTTGTATATAACTTGCAGAACATAGCTTATAGTTCCTGAATGGCTCAATACAAATTTGTATTTTGTAGTTTATAAAACCCGCACAAAATCTTGGTTGTTCCATAACTTGTTCTTTTATCTACCAAAAATTATATGAAACTACTAATAGTTTTCATGTGATTTTGGAGTAAATATGAGGCAAACACCTCCATATAAGTATAAAATTAAATATCCATTAGAAATTTTGACCAGATATAAAGCTACCCCTTTTCTCAGTATTTTTTTTTCATTTTTGATAAGATAAAAAGGCTTATCATTAAGAAACTGGAAATAAATTAATTTTTGATTCATATCTGAAACTGCTGAACATAATAATGAAACTTGTAGACTCTACCTGAATCTAAAATTTCATGAGGCTTGTAAAAATGTTAGGTAAACAAAGGAGTCCGATCATTAATTTTTTTTGAAAGATGAGAAAAAATACAATCCTAATTTTAATCCTTAACTTTGTGAAATGAAATTACACTAAAATACTGATAAGTTGGGTTCCTGCATAGCCAAATGGATCCCACATTTTGGATGGATGGGTGAAAGTGGTCCTAGGCTCAATTTCTAATAGGGGATCATATGTGTTAAATGACCTCAGCTGTTGAAGCATTTTTAATACTAAAAACCTCCTCTTGTGGCACAACCTTTTTGAATGCACCTTCTGTGCCAGGTGGAGAGGATTGCATATGGTAATGACGCCAAGAGCTATGCCAATGGTAGTCTAATTACTAATAGGGTCTCCCTTGCCCAACATGTATTGACTGAACTGTTAGACAAAGTGTTTCTCACAACAATAGGGCAGAGGGGGCTCTTAAGTGTGGCGAATTAAATTTCTCAAGGGGAGTAAACCCTGAACAAAAATCCTAGTCCTCCAGGTTGGGGGTAAGGCATGGGACTAGCAACCCTACCCTGTAAAAATACTTTTGCTATGAAACATATAAATGTGCTCAGACGGATAATGATGTATTCTTACGAGGGAGGGAGGAAGAGAAATGGACAAAAGATTTTCTTAACTGTGTGATGATACTCACGTTCTCTTTCCACACACTTCACCACCTGTCCATGCTCTAAAATAGTGAATGTCTGGATTTTCCGTTATCTCTTCTCTTGGGCAAACATGAGGTCTGTCAAAAAAAATCAGAAAATAAATTGACAATTGTGCTAAGCATGTTAATTAAAAGAAAAGAATACCATTTTACTAAAAAGATTAATTTTAAGGATATACCATCTCATTATGACCAATACATTCAAATAATGCCTTTGTTACAATTGGTACTGATGTATTTAATGAAATACAAGCATATGTACCTACTATAATTAAAATTACTTTCTCAGAACTTTCCTTTAAAATGCATTTTCTTATCCAAAACCTTACAATACCTTCAATTTCAATATCCAAGGCAATAAAAATAATTAAAAGCAAATACAAACAAAGCCTTTGTATCTTTAGGGGTCATAAGCATAGTTTATTTTAATCAAACTATTAATAAATATTCTCTTGCTTTGTGTCCAAAGAAAAAATACAAAATTTGAATGATTATATCGATCAATTTAATTTTATTGTTTTTTAAAATTAAACTACAACAAGAAAAATTTTAGCCTTCTCTACCCAAATGTTCTAATATTAATTTCATTACCATATTCAAATTTCTGGATGAATGAATATAAATATCAAATATAGTAATCATTTTTTATTTAACGACACTTTATTTTTCATTACAAAAATTGTTTTTTCCTCTTAATTCAATGTTTAGAATAGGAAAATGACTTTCTTAAATATCTTACAAACATATAGTAATTAGAATACAATGAATTTTGAATTTTTTAAATTGAATTTTGCAAATTTGAAAAAGCACAGAATTTTCCAGATGGCCCAATACCATATCTCCATTGCTTCTAATAATGTCATTTTTGCTGCTGTTATAGTTCATATTTCATAGTTATACAAGAGAACCCTCCATATAAACCCTTGTTCCCTTACCATTCTTCAATGGAACATTCTTTGATGAAAGCAAAGTCAATCTGTTTGTCTGAAAGAGTTCAGCTCTGTCTTCCCTCTCGTTTTCAGATATAAGGGCAATCTCACTCATTTGCAAAACCATTTGCATGAGTAGGTTATAGAAAATCTCTGTAAATCTTCAAACCACACCTGAAAGGATGGTTTGAAGAATTGCTCCAAAGTACAGAAATGAGTTGAAAGTAACTCCTCATGTCACAGAAAGGCAATATTTTACTTTTTAATTGGAAAATACAACTAAATAAGGAAATAGAATTATCTTAATCAAAATAAATAATTGAAAGAAAACCAATTGCAATGGATTCTAATAAACAGGAGATGAATATCATTAAATGATGGCTAGCTATAGTAATCTTCAATTCTGAAAATAGTTAGCTGAAATCAGCATGATTTTTAAGGAAATACATAAAGGAATTGTTACAAGATAGTAATTCTTCTTCTTTCCGATATTGATTCCACATAGTAAAAGTTTCTTACATTGGCCAGAGCCTAAACATTTTCTTTCTTAATTACTTTCTATAAATCTGGGTCTAACCTTAAGTCTTAACTGGATAATGGTTGATGAAATGCAGGGTCATATCTGCCACCATAACCCCATGAGTAGGAACTGGGTGACATTTAGGGACACCAAAATCATACATTGAAGTCCAGAACATAACTTAATTACCATTTGCTGCAGAGGGGATCCCAGATATTCCAATGTCCCTTAAAAGAGGTAAGTACTGTTTTTATTCTGTGATTTCAAAATGCTCCCTCAGAAACCCTAAATAGACTGCCTGAAACAATTTTTAGTTCTTTGAAAAACGCTTCATTGATGGCTGGTCTGTAAATTTACCTCTATTTTGTTCCTTTGACTATTCCTTTCATCAAGATCGCAACCCCCTCATTCGCTTAAAATTTATTGCATGGTACCATCTTGTCCGACTGGAAAGCCCCTCGATAAAACCTCATTTCCCTATCAATCGATTCTGCTAGATAGGTTTACGAACGTGATGGGATTATAGAAGCAGCCTCTGCGGGACCCTCTCTCAGACCCGCAAAAAACGAACGCGGAATGCATTTGACCCTGACCGACGTCATTCCATCCATCACTGCAACGCCTCTGTAATCTCGAGTCAAGGATTTTGACGGGCGCTGGTAAAATGGAGGCCATTCAGTCTGCTCTGAAGGAAGTGAGAGAAGTCCTTGAGTACTACTCACCCTTGAGAACGAGCTATCTTGTCCCAACGTTCGGCAGGCGGAAGGATTGGTACTCGGCGGCGTAGTGGATGGCCAGATGCACCCACTGCGGCTGGCGCAGGTCTTGGAGACACCGGAGCGACAGCCCCCGGCGCCACTGTGGTGGACACACGTCTTCGGACCCCTCCCGCTCCAGCGGGAATCCTCCTCATCACCCCGTCACTTCCCTCGGCAAGGAGGTTGAGAACGAGAAAAGAGATGAGGATGCTACTCGTAGGCAGTCGAGGCAACATCCTTGGCAGCATTTCCTGCATATTCAAGCAGATCGAAGCGATAATTACGGCAGTAGATTCATATAGTATAGTAGGGAGAGGTTGAATGATACTCAGTGTTCACTCTATGTTTCATGAATGTGAGTGTCTTAATTCCAATTTACGTGTGCTTTTGACGTAAAATGCGATGTAAATATAATAACGTAAATTTAGTTATGTTATTATATTCAATCGTTCACGCGGCAAGCCGCCAGAGGCGAGCTGAATGCAGACAGATGATGGCGAAAGGCAGCATTATCATTTCGGTGAAAGTTAAACTGGCAAATTTTCTAAATGAATTTCATTTAATACCTTAGCTGTCCTTTCTACATTCTTACAAAAGTGATCGTGAAAGATTTCTAAAAAGTTTACAAAATTGGAATAATGGTTATCTCATCCAGTATTGGGAAAAGTAAGGTATATCAACAAATACATCAAGTAATGATGTTCAGTTTGTCTTAGGATGTAAGATATATTCCATCGTGATGCCCATCAAGTACTCTGGGGAAAACTTCAAATCCTCTTTTTGTGAGTTTTCTTTATAACTTTCCTAGCCAACTGTAATGTTCTAGATTTTCTCCTTCAGATATTATATAGATTATAGTTTATTATATTAGTCATCTTAAATCTCCTCAAATATTTTAACCAGATGCTGGAATAAGAGGTCCAGAATAGAAACAATTTGTCCATTTTGTTATAAATATACTTTTTTAGTCATTCACAAACTAAATCAGAGCTTAATTTTTAAGATGTGTAAGGATTCTGTTTGGACTTGAAATGAAGGTTCAGCTGTTAGTGGTCCTCCTTCCAACAAAGGCTGCATCTTATTGTTAGAAGATTACGGTGATGTTGGGCAGTAGACGTCAGAGTTGTTGCAGTTGCAATTACCAATTAGGTCCACCAGATGTTTCAGCTAAAGTTCCAGGATGGAAACGGTTTGATTTCTTTGAATTACTTGAATGATTTTTGTAATAAATAAGGGTTTTTTCTTTCATTGATTAATGATCTTTGAGTCATATTTTGACATATAGAAAGCTTTGTGGACACGGGATGAAGAATAAGCTGTTAGTGAACATACCCCTGGACCTTTGAAGAGATACCAAAGGAATGTTGGGCAGTGGAGGGAACTGTTGCTGGAGCTCCTGTTACGAGGGTGGATCCAGGAATATTTGTAGCAGAAAAAGAAGCAAAAGGAGAGAGTATGATATGGTTTCCTTCTCAATATTCCATTACATAGTTATTGGAGTTATTCAGATTCTTCTCATTTAAGGTTTCATTTTTATGGTTTATGTTTTTTCATAACCCACACTATATATGTTCAATAAGGGCTGATTTTTGTAATTTTGAAGGGAGTTTCCATAAAGTTAACAAGAATTTTCTTATGGTAATTGTCCACATCTTTATTTTTTAATACAGAGCCCATAGAAGTTGTCTCCTAGGCAGTGGTCCAACACCTCTTCCTTAACCTTGGTTGGAATAATGCACTCAGAAGCTGACATAGACTAAATGGTGTGAGTCCTTTGTTAATATTTATGACTCTTAGATTGCCATGCTAGAATATCCTCATTGAATGCTTCATCATTACATCTATTTTCTTACATCTAAGTAATAATTTGTTCTGTTTGTTAAACTATGTGAAAATTATTTCAGTCATTTTTCTTTCACTTGCACATTGGAAGAGAGAGCTGATTTATCAACATGTTAGGAGACAGCCTGGATTCCTGGGCTAGAAGGGGATTTCTGTTCTTCAACAATGTGAGAAAGTGAAATGACTGTGCATGTTGAGGTCTTAAAACAGCTAAGGTGTGTCACAAATAAAACTGTGTTACATTGAAGAAAGGCTTCTTGGGTACCTTCTATGTTAAAAGATCCTTTAAATTAGATTTAAATTAAATTTATTGTTGTATTTGATTCACATGTATGTAAAATTTTTGTATTGTAATTAAATTGTGTCAAATGTTTGTGCATGAATTAAAGTTTTATGATGGTGCTCCATTATTTAATTTTCTATGAATGTATTTTTACTTTCAGCCTGATAAAAGTGACAGAATATTTTTTTCAGAAGTTTAAGATTTCTGCACATTTTGTGGTTCTTGTTATCATTTTTGGTTGTTCATCTCCTCTAATGGAGAATTTTAAAATTGTGTTTGAGAGAGATGTTGAGAATGCACTAGTTATGCAGATGGTTGGTTCAGTGGGGGCCATCCTGTCCATCGTGAAAGAATGAAGGAGCTATATGATGTTGCATGTAGATCTATTTATCCCTTGAATTCCCAAATAGGTGGTAAGGGAATTGATGTGCCATCTTTGTTCACTCCTCTGCAATTCCATCTGGCTATACTCAAGCTCTCTGCAGGGTATTCAAGATATGGATTTAGTTTTATAGCAGTCTGGTCAATCTGAATATTACATAAATATAAGTTTGTTTTTGAAGTACTCGATTTTCTGTTTGCTTTTATATTTCATGCTTTAGTCTTGTAGTGTACTCTTCCAAATATTGCGGAGGAAGTCCTCTAGGTTCTTGTAGATCTTTTCTGAATTTTTTATTTCAGTGCCTTACTCAACTTTACAAGAACTTGTGTGAAGCCATGTATGAAAAATCTGACTATCATGCAAGTTTTGTGTGTTTCCAGGTGTCGAACAGCTGCATATATGTTGTAATATATATATTCAGCTCAGGTCTAAGGTCAGGTGGAATTTTCAATCCCCTTAGAGTTGAAATTATTATATAATTGTGCAATGTTTGTGAGATTGTGATAAAATATTTCTTCAGATATTGGTGATCTTTCTCCTTGCATACACACATTTTTTGTGAAGACTTTGTGATTGGAATATTTAAGTATGAAAAGTTATGAAGTGATATATAGTTGTATTGTGTTTGATACACAATTCTGTTTTACTGGGGTTTATCTTTTAAATNTAACTTACCACTTAATACCTAAATATAATCGTAAAGAAATACATTCTATGAATTAAAAAAAAGGTAAGGTCTTTCAAGAATAATATGTAAGGTACCTTTAAAAAATGATTAGGAATTTCATTTTCTAAAAAGATGACTCATTGTCTTCCAATTTTGTTCTGAAATGGGAATAATTAGAGTTAAAGGACTTGAAAACGATCGATTGATCGACTGAGCGGGATTATAAGTTCCCAGCTTACAATCGTCTCATGTGTTAGAGTAATGAAATTCTTCGTCCTTCCACCAAAAAATTAGCAAGTCGAGCTCGCTAAGCAGAAATGAGGTATACTATTGTATTGAAAATGAATTCATATGTCAAAAATTTAATAAAATTATGTGCGAGTTGGAGTGGAGATCTTTTAAATGTATAGAATATCAGCAAATAAATAGCTCTCGACCAAATATTTTTAATATTAATAATAAAATACTTCGAGATTTGGTAATTTTATTATGATTTAGGTATACTCTGATCATAACTGTACATAATTTTAATCGGAAATAATTTACTATTACAACTCGACATCTTAGCCATTGAGCATTGATTAAGATTTTTAAAATGTTTGAGACAAATCTGTGATGTTACACTCAATTTAAAAATTATATCCCTTAAAAAAACACCTTACATCGTCTAACACATGTTAAAAATTCAATTTGCCAGAGGTCTGAGCCTTTTAGATCTAGGTAAAGGAAGAATATCATTAAGTATAAAAACCAATTGCTGAAGGAATCTTTCTGGCATAAAAAGCCCTCTATGTTAATGTATTAATTTATGAGGCTTATCTCATTACTTAGCCTCAATTTCATCATCGGACACGGAGAAAGCTACCCATAACATGTTAACATTCAATTTATATCCTTGACAGTAATGTTATATTAGAACATTCACCTTCTATCGCCATAGAAACACGAGATCCCTTTCTCTTCCTATGTGAACACCTAGCAACTCCAGAAAATTTTATTCGCCGTAGCGGAAGACTAAGTAGTCTTGTATGTAGTGTGAGTGAGTGTACTAATCTCACTGCCACATCTGTAAAGCTATTTCGTGACCCATTAAAGTCAAAAATATATTAAAAGAAATATCAATGAACGTAAGGAAATAAAATACTATTTCTAGGATGCACGTTTGGCCATTAAATCAGTCGTACCGTCAAAATAGGAGGGCTCGTAAAAAAAGAGAATCGGTCATTAATAATATCTTTCTGCCGAATCATTTGACATGAATATATAAACCCCAAGTGAATACTACTAGTTGTAAACACCCCACAGATCATGTGAGTGACTGTATGCCAGGTTGGCTGTTAATGAATAAGTATTACCATTTAGATGAGAATCGACGTTGCATTTGCCCCGATTTGTATTGAAAAATTCTTCGTACTAGTTTACTCATTTTAATACTTAATGCTTCCATCCTCCGTTTTTCTCCTGAAGTTACAAAGAACGCAAGGAAAGTAAATGTGTGAAAGTGAATCCTTCATTCTTATATTAATCATTCATATCTCCATTTTATGGCCAAACAGTGACTGAATAAATCCTCTAGGAGTTATCGATCAAAGGGAGGGGTCCCAAACTTTTTATTCAGAGACATTTTCCTGGGAAATTAAGTTCGTACCGATGTCAAAGGGTGTGTAATGTTACACTCCCGTCTGAGCGCGGTGACCGCGACAATCCAGAAAAGAGCAGTAAAAAATGCTACATTGACATTAAGGGAAGGGCACTCGGTTTTAAGAGGCAAAAAGTCCTCTTTGGGACCGCCATTCATATTTGAAGCTTGCCGAGCCGTCCTTAAGAATAACTTTTTTTGTTGAAAATGAAGTTGTCCAGATGCACGAAAGCAAAACAGTTTTGAAAGCCAGAAAATGGCTACATATATTACTCAAAACTATGCTCATTTCTTATGGGGTTGTATTTATTTCAGTTTAGGGGGCGCATAAATAACAAAACCTGAGAGAAAGGAATTTTTTCTTGCCTAAATTGAGTAAGTATTTCCAAGTCTAAATTGATGTAATTTAAGACCTTAGTTATATAACAATTCCTCTGTTACGACACAGTCTTATAAGAAAGACTTCGATGCGTCATTTTAATAAATGATTTGAATTAGGTAGAAATTATGTTACATTAAAATCGTACTTGGGTCCGGGATAAGGCGTGATGTAAAGAGAATTTTGTAGTGGAATGGATAAAAGATATAGCAAGGGAATTGAATAATAATATAAACCAAGAAATATCACAAGAAATGCGCCAAAATACATAATAAATTACATCAACGTTGAAATTAAAACCGTTAAATTAAATCATAACAGGAGAATCATTGAGGGTAGTCCCCTTGAAGGATGAATAAGGTTGATCTTCGTTCTAGGTGACCGAAAGTAATTTGTGTAAGTTCCACAGAAAATCTTAAATGAAGACTTCGATAAAAAAAAATATATATATATATATACACACGTAATTTTTCCAAAAATGAAAGTGATTTTTTTAGTTGACAAAAACAAACATTGTTTAATGGATCACATTGATTCTTCCACGGTTGGGTTGAGTCGGTTGGTATAGAATTCTTTAATATACTGTTTCCATCAAGGTTTCGAGTTATTTATTATTTTTGTGTTTCCTTCATATCGGCGTGAAATTTTACGATGCGCAACATCAATCGACACCACAATACAATTTCTTAAAGGCAACAGAACAAATAACTAAATTAGTGGTCGCAGCAGAGTTTTGAAATGAATAGGTTTGACATTCGAATAACGTGCTTAAAGGGCTAATTTCATTCACAGAGAAGTACAAGGAGCATATAAAAAAAACATTTTTAGTCCGCTACGATCCAGTCTTACCCCATTAAAAATAAGTAGTCGCGTAGGTGTCTTTTGTGCTTTCATAAGCGATTCCAAGGGCTAGATGACAGAAAAGTTATTAATCACAATTTCCTTCTAGAAAGAGGTCATCCATCTGCTAACTTGCTAACTTTTCCCAAAGATAGCTTTGATGATGTGATGTCGCCACAAAAACATTTAATCAACCATCCTTTGTAAGAAAAAGAAGGTTGGAACACGGCTGTTAATGAATTAGAGGTTTAATAACTCTCCGTAAACCTAAAAACGGCTTTCGGAGTGTTTTTAACCTCTAAACCATCCTTTGTTCCAAGATATTCACTCAATGTTGGGTCATATAACACTAAAATTTTTTCTTACCCATTTTTGAATCTAATTGAGGTAATAACAGCGTTAAGAAATTCTTCTCAGTTTAATTAGTACTGTCATACCCAGCGCTCTCCTCGAAAAATTCTATAATGAACACAATGTACAATAAGCCTTAACTTTCGAGGCGCCAATAAAACAAATTTTACTAAGTCTACTACAATTGACCAGTGATCTAATCATGAGGCTTCGAGGAAAAATATTTAGCTCATAAATATCCAAATTATTGCCTGATGTTACACGAAGTATTAAAAATTGCTTACATACTGCTAGCTTATACGTAAAACATTTTCACTAATATCTAGAGTTCCTAGCCGAAATAATTTCAGGTTCCTCAAAATTAATTTAGTTTCGCATGGCTTTCTTATGGAAGAATATTTAACTCTAGTGTCTAAGTCAGGATCGTTTTGGAAGCGGTTAATTTTGATTATAAAACATCATTACGATATCTATTAATATGCCAGGATATAATTATCTATCATATCGGGAAGTGCTCCAAAAATAGTGAAAATGTCCACAGTGCTCTTCTCGGGGGAGAATTTGCCGAATTGGCTTCGCTCCCAGGATCAGTTTGGGATGATCATAAATCAGTTTAGGATAATTTGTATCCAATATTTATCGGGAGAAGCATCTGTTTCTTACAGATGTGACCGTAGTTAATTCACATAATTATATAAAATCAGACCCTTTCAAGATATTTCAAGATGTATGAGAACTTGAAGCAATTTTTTTAAGTAACATAGAAGAAGATTGAGAATTAACTGAAAGCACTACTTGTATACCATGTTGGCATGTTCCAGGAGGGATGCTGAAGAATGAAATTGAGAATAAGGGGATAAGAAGAAAAACCAAAATAAAGTATGTCTCAACATAGCTTGACAAACATAAACGGATATTCGATTGCTATATTTAAGGGCAGAGAGACAACCCGTGTAATGACGCAATCCTTACTGAAGATGATGGGAGCCTGAAAGAAGCAGGAGACCACGAACGAGACGGATGGACGATTAGAAGGAACAAGCTGACCAACACGAATGCAAACTGCCCACAAAAGAGAAACATGGGTGGAAGAAAGGAGTTTTGCATTTAAAATCGATATTTAAGGCTGATTAATAATATGTGTCTATAAAGTAATTAGCCTGAAAGCAGGTTTGAATTTCGATCCCTCTACTATTAGCTACCTAAAGTCCTGGAGAGGGAATGAGGCTCGCTAGGAAAGATGAGGAGTGAAGTAGTTTACCATTGGTTTCCTCACGGAGCCAAAAGGCTATAAATGGAAATTTCCTACGTTGTAGCACAAGACACTGGGAATAGCACTGAATAACATTCAATAAGGAGTTACCGAGATTATATAGTATAGTGACATTATTCAGTGTTTGATAAATTATGAAGTTTAATCCAGATGTGACAACTTAGAGTACAAAAATCAACACGCGTTAGTGATACATATTATATTTTAAAAGTCCCAGTTACAACTGTAATCACATGTTAAAAGGCTTTAAAAAATTGAAAAACATCATAAAAATGTTTAGCTTAAGTTACTTCAATTATGCGCAATTACATTAAAAAAAAATATATTTCCCGTCCAATTTACTAAAGAAGTGAAAATCCAAGAACGCTGTGCTTTATCTTTAAGTTTCGCGGAAAGTCAGTAATTGTAAATACGTCCAGGAATTCATCTCCAAGAAGCGGGAAACAAAACCGGGACAAATGAGGGTCTCACGAGGTCAGCTGTGGATGACTTGATAAATTGAGCTTATGACAGATTCCGTACACTTATGCCATCAAATAGCCTTCCTTTGTATTTAATTTTAAAGGACAGGAAATGACTGCTTTTGACATGGAAGCTGATAAAGACGAATGCCCAGGGACTGTAACAGAAGACAAGCCCAATATCAATATTTACCGATACCAAAATTCAATATCCTTTTGCCAAGTTGGTACTAAGGTATAAAGCAATGGAATTTTCCTATTTCAAACCAAAATGATCAAGAAGCCAATTGTCGTAGTTACCTGCAGAAACTTTTTCCTTTATTCGTGAGGAATGCTGGATATAAGTGCTAATTGACGATGCTAAACAAGAAATACTAATTACCATTTTACCGTTTGAGGATGATAAAAATAATAAATCTCATTTTCCTCACTGAGAACTGAATGGAAAACATAAACGTCGATTTTTTAACTTTACACTTTAACTTATTTCAATTAAAATTTATTCATACATCTACGACATTTTCATTTCAATTAGCTACTATTCCCCTTAGCAAATTCAGTTAGGGAGGCATGTCAAATTTTGTCGTTAGTGAAAATGAGAGTACATTTTCTTTAATCGCGACAGCATCCGTAAGAAATGTAACAGGAAATTAAAGTTCAAGTTAAGGTAGTAGTAGTATTGCTATTAGTACGTACTTCGACAGCTGAGGTCATTTTGCGCATATCGGCACACAACCGGAAATTTTTCGAGTACCGTAATGGATATTGAATTAAGTCTTACAGTGCCCTAGCACTAATTGATGACGAAAATGATTATCATTCTAAGAAGGCAAGATAATTATCATCATAAAGATTAATTTTCACTCAAAAAGACAACTCTTATTACGTAATTATTGATTATGAATTGGGATTCTTGATTGGTATTAAATGATTATTTTAATGATAGGGATGCCTTCAGTATCGCAAATGAGGCTGAAGCAAATTCTACAACTACCTTCAATCGAGTTTAAATGATTAATAAGTAAAATATAACGGCTGAAAGTCGCGACATTTTTATTTGTCCTTAAATTTATTATCTGTTAATAACTTGTCATTGGTATAACACAAATTTTAATGGTAAAGAGCTGTTTAGGTTGTATATGATTCTTCGAGTTTTTTTAATGGAATTTACGCGTTATTAACGTATTTCCAAAATCTTTTAAATTACGTCATGTAATTAAAACAAAAAAATTATTGATTATTGGGAGAACATAATTATTTACTAACTACATCAAGTTATACTCATAGACCTAAATGAGAAATGGTTCTTACGGTTAATGTGGAAGAAATGTGTGGAAAAAATATCGCAAACATTTCTTTTTAATTATCAAAAAAAGTTACTCGATCAACAATGGCATGATTGTGTGCTTAAAGCGACCTGATTGACTTTCTCTTTCAGTCAAACTGAAGATCCAAACTAATATATCAACAAAAACATAATATCAAGAAATTGTTGTTTCGGAGAAGGGATTTATCCTTAAATTGTGCTTTCAACGTGTGCTGCTATAAATTACGCAGAAACATAGGAATTTTGTCTTGAAATTTTGCAGAAAATACAAAAATGTAGGTGAAACTGCTGGCAAATATTTAAAGAATATATATCCTAATTATTTCTTTCTTTGGCTGATTAAATAAAAATTATCCCAACAGCAAGTTCACTCTTTCATTATTTACGTTAACAGTCATAATTTCTATGTAATAAATGTAAAATATCTAGCACGATCGATCTTTCCACAAAAACGTTTTATGAGATGAGAGCGACAAAAATGTGATTCATAAGCCTTTCTTAAGAACGGTGGAAATTTCCTTTTGTTGAGATGATCGTGTTTATTTATATGGTACTGCTTGTGATTGAAATCAGATATGTAAGCTTTCTTTAAAAATTCTGATCACTGATTTCATCTTGAGAACGTTTCCGAGCTACGAAATAGGCAACAACATTCCTTTTCTGTTTAAGTTCTCAAATAGTCAAATATTTTCGACAAAATCAATAGAGTAGTTTCGATCATACGTGTCTCCACTTAGGTAGAAAGTAGAAATATATTTTAGCAAATGTAACACAAAGCCGTTGTGATTTCATTTCACTAAGCAAATTTAAATCGGTATATTAAAACTTTAATTAAGTCATTTTCGTTTAAAAACAAAAAAATTAAATTAAAATATCTCGTGGAGTGCTGGAAGAATTTTTAAGACTTTTAGGATATAAATAAATCAACCAAACAAAATTAGCAGCCCAAAAATTGGAATACATTAGTCCTAATTTCATGCATGGAGGCGCCGGAAATATGAATATACCAGAAAATATTACATTTATATTATCTTATACGGAAAAAGAACGTAAATAATTGTACCTAAGGCAGCTTATCAATTTTGGCGAACAAAGAAAAAACGTCAAACTAACTCTTAAGTTAAAAGATATGTTCAAATCTCTTACTTAGCTTTTACGTAATATGTCCTCGCCAACCGGCGGTGGTATATCCTTTTAGAGTTCCAAAATTTCGTAATTTATCTCATTTTCTCCAGGAGAGTTGTTTTGAAGATCACCCTCTTCAAGGACCCTTTCCAGAGCTTATCGTACTATCTGGAGGTACTTTCTCCTCGAGTCCCTTAGCCCAACACTTCCTGCTCCTAAGCGGCAGTTAAGTGCACGAAGTCTTTCTATATGAGATGCTTGTTTTCCCTCTGACAGCGCATACTAACGCTTGCTGAACTGAGACCTCTTTAGCAGTCCTGCGCGCCCCCAGCTGTGTCCAATGGCGACTTCGGTTGGGGTCACGATCTGATATTCCTTTTTTCCTCATCTCCCGTCGGCTCTTTTTGCTTTCATTCGCTTCCTTTCTCTCAGAAGCGTGAATTTTTTGGGCGAACACGCACAAGGGTCCTTTTCATCTAAGGAGTGAATTGTCTCCATTTAACAGCCTCTGAGATAAGCTTCGATCAGCCCTCTTTAAAAAGATCCCCGAACTGAACCGACTTTTATAGCATTAGCGAGTAGTAGTTCGAAATAAAATGTCAATGGCTCAGAATTATAATCATGGATTACACGAAATGTGTGTGACAAAAAAGGAGGGTCAGTAACGGCTAAAAGGGTTCTAAAAACATACCAAGTGAATGGGTGGGTAGGAATTTTAGATATTTTCCAGATATACTTACTCAACTTGATGAAACTTCTGCCACCATATCCTGATGAATGGAAAAGTTTTCATTTGTCTTTTGGTACAGGATTAGGAAAAATATATATTTCATTTACTTTTTTTCAATCTCGTATTTGTCTATGATAGTATGTAACTTACTGAGGTAAGAGTGACGTTGAATGATGACACTCATCCACGTCACTCCTTATCGAATGCGATGAAATTTGTTATTGATACGGTCATCGAGAAGCACCTACGTGGAGGCTTCCCTCTCATAGCAATCTGGCTCAACGAAGAAAGCGAACGAACTCCCTCACTCCTTATCCCTTCGCCAGAGCTAATAGTAACGGTGATAAGCTTCAAACTATCTTTCGGTTTAAATACTTAACAGACAGACCTCTTAACTAATTAATTAACTAATCATCGTGCCTAAATTCTTTCCAATTAACTGTTGAATTGCCATTCTATCGTAAAAATATCCGATGAATTCAAATTAATCAGGAAAAAATCGTTATTAGTTAAAGTGTTAATCATATCAAAGGGAATATCATGTCTCATATCATTAGGACTGCCTACTCCCGAGGAGCCGATCCGAGCCGAGAGTTGTCCATTCCCTTATATTTAAAGCATAACTTCAACTACTGAAGAGTAGTTCATTGATGATCAGCAGAAATGTGCTATTTGATCACAATTGAACTTTACCAGAGGTGTAACTTTCGATGATTTAACGCAATTTCAGCAACAGAACCATAGAAATTAGCTGATAGCGATATTAACCGTATAAACACCCAATTTTTTCTAAATATCACAAGACGAAGACGGAACATAATTTAAGTTACACAGGCGGACTAAATACAATTGTTACCAATATGTCTTTGTAGTTTAGATTGAACTACAAAGACATATTGGTAACAAAAATGTTGCGGATGTCAGTAAAATATAGAACGAACGTAAGATTAATCTAGTTCAATAAAAGCAAAATTATGTTCAAGTTAAGATAGGACTGAAATTGACAAATCCAATCCCAGTTAATAATGGCATAAGACAAGGCGACTCTTTAAACCCTCTATTATTTAATATAATTATGGCCGATAATAAAAAAAGGTAAGAATGGAAAGGTCATAGGATGGGTAAGGAAGGAAATTAGAATTCTGTGCTATGCTGATGATGTCGTTCTGTTGGCAGATAACGAAGATAACTTGCGAAGACTCCTGCATATACTTAATACAACTGCAAAAAGATTCAATATCCTTATCTCCTCCGAAAAAACCAAAAGTATGGCAACATCAAAGGAACCCTTGCGTTGTAAACTGGAGATAGATGGGAAAGTTATTCAACAAGAAATGTCCTTTGAGTATCTAGGAATAGATACTCAAAGGACAGAGCTTTCAAACTTTGGGGTAATCGAGAAGGAAGTTGTACAGGTGAATAAAGCAAACAGAATTGCGGACTGCCTTAATTCCACGATCTGACAAATCAAGCATTTAAGGAAAGAGACTAAGGCAAGAATTTACAAGGTGGTCGTAGTGAAGCCAGTTTTAACGTACGTTGGGGAGACAAGAGCGTTACTTCTAAAACTGAGAGGTTACTCGAAGCAACAGAAATGAAAATTCTGCGAAGGATTGCTGGAAAAACGTTGTTGGAAGGAGAGGAGCGAAGTGATGAGGAGAGACTGTGGTGTGGAGGACATTAATGAGTGGGTTCGTAGTAGGAAAGTGGAGTGGAATGAACATGTAAACAGAATGGAAGAGCAGAGGATTGTAAGGGATAAGGCTCCAGCGGAAAGAAGAAGAAGTGGGAAGACCGAGGAAAAGATGGAAGAACAACATCAGTGTTGAGGTACTGACATGAGTGTTAAGATACTGAAGGAAACAGGCATTAGCCTAGGAGGAAAGAAGGAAGAAGAAGAAGAGAAGCAATAGAGAAACGCCACAATCCGGGACGTGAGGAGTTTTAGAAAGCCTTGTCCAATTCCGGGAGTCTCCCGATGAATTCGGAAGACCCCCGGAAATATATAGTAGGGAAATTATTTATTCTATAAAGTTATCAAGGGGGACAGCCGTCTCCACCGTCCTCTTTTGGAATCGCAAATGCGACTGGGCAGTGAATAAGTAAAAAACAAAGGCTAGGAAACCAGTGTAAAGGGGTGATTTACTTTGGTTTGGATACATAGGAAGGATTCATTCTCATTTGTGAGAGGGTTTATTAAAGGAAATGGGGAAGCCGAGAAAAAGCAGTTTGAATTCGGCAAATGAGACGTTGAAGAGTGGAGACGTACGTGGCCAAAAGAATATAATAAGAGAATGTATTTATCAGAAGATGAACTATATTCTTCTAAAGAGAAAAATGGGTTAAAAAGGAAGAGTAAGGATATACATGCATGAAGGAATATTGTGAATGAACGAAGCAAATAACATGCCTACTTTGTTGGAGTGATAAAGTATCTCGACCGGCAGTAACTGCCTCGGATACTTAGCAAAGGAATGATTCTTTCGATTAAAATTCAATAATGTCAGAGTCACTTGTTGTTGCGTAGCGCTAAATTTGTCGCAATAATAATTTCTCATCGTAACAGCTACAAAACGAGACAACAGTTGCAAATCTAAAATAGCTGTGCAATTATTAAAATGTGTAAAACAATTAATTGCCCCGCCAATGTTGTATATAATTACGATTTACTCGTAATTACTCTTCATTTGAGGTGTTTAAACTACTTTCCGATATTCAATCTTTGACACTTCATAGACTCTTTCGCCTTTAGCCGTTATCAGCTCATTAACTCAATGCCTGAATACAGCCCTAATAATCGGTGCGCTATAACAAATGAGACTATATAGAGTTTTCCGAAAAAAAATATAATTTCTACTTATTCGTATATTCGTTTCTGGAGCATGAAATACTATTTCATACTTAATAATAATTTATTCCATAAATAAATAGACCCTTAATTCTGCGAGGTTAGGCCCAGGTGGGCCTCTCTTCCACTTANGGAAGGTCTGCTCATTTTATGCGCCGCGGCACACCAGAAATATCGTTTGTGTGACATCGAACATAGTAAAATCGAATAAAATCATAGTAATCGAATCTAAAGTAAAAGCAAAGGTCAAAAGAACGTAACCATCATCATCATTATATATATGTATAAAGCAAATGTCTGTCCGTCCACCTATTTACCTCAGAAACGGCTTGACTTAGAGATCTGAAACAAACTGCATTTTGTTTCTACGATGCTAAAACCCTTAGGAAAACTATTCTCATTTCTATAAAGGCCCGGGTTCGAACCTAGGAGCTCATAATAAGTTTTCATAAGAGATGAACGTAAATTACGACTTGCAGAGGTTGTTTCCTTTGGAAAATTAAATAAGAAACAATAGCCCTACGAAATTGAGACAAGTGTCACAAGAAAGGAAAATGGTCTTATTTTAGTCGTGAAATGTTGATATAGATCCGAACTTTCGAGGATTTTGATAAAACACACGGAAATTTCGTAAAATTTTTGGGAAATAACATCCCTTTGACGACTAAGGCCATTGTTGAATGTTGATTTCATGAATTATCCCATATAAGTTCACGGGGATAATCAGTTCTTATATTTTTTTATAAGAAATGTACGTAAAGTAGGCTTTCATGACTTGAAAACAATAGAATAAATATTATAAATAATGGTAAAAAATATATTGAGTTATTATGATCTTACGACGGACTTTTTGGACTTAGGAGCACCAGATATATACGATAATAGGTATATTTTTGGTTAATATAATAATACAGTGGTTAATTAAAAATCTAAACGAATAGAGTGTGGGATAATATCTTTGTTTCGTAAGGTCAATTAAGGAAAATCCCAGGTAGCAGGAAAACGCCCTCGGGGAAGTGGGGTGAAAAACCAATGAAAACAAGGAAGAAAGAGTATTAAAAGCAATATACAATGAAACGTATTTAACAGCAAAAAATAGAAACATCAAGTAAAATTAAAAAAAAAGAAAATTCAAAATACATATGGAAAAAACAGTATATATATGTTTGAAAAAGATGTCGGAAAATTACATTCAAATTACCATTAAATAACAAGAGCACCATAAATACCAATGTTACGAAACATATCAAGCGATACTTGATGGAACATCTCCATAATTTATTAAGGATTGTTAAAAAAAATTGACACAAGTCCACAATTTATAAATTGTTAATTTTTATTTTTACTTAATTTATGTTTTTACTTCCTAGTAAAATATAAATTAAGTAAAAATACAAATTTTTCATAATCCTTCATACCGAGATTACCTCTAGATTACTAAAAACTAAAGATGATAATAATAAAATCAATATCATAAATGGTAATCTTCGTCAATGTATTTTATTCTATTCATTCCTTGCATAAGCTGAACATATCTTAATTTATTACTTATAACTGATAGCGTAAGTTCTTCGAACTTTGTAATTTACAGGTCTTCCCATAACATTTCCGTCTGTCATGACAAAATGATAATTTATTAAGCAAATTTATTATTTGGCTTTGATTTACATATGTCTTTACTTTAAGAGTTGCAGTACATGTTCTTATTATCTGTGAAATAACTATCAAACAACATATGTCTACACATATGTTGGTGCAAAATGAGACAATATCATTTGAAAAATCCCATTTCTCCATCGTGTTAATATAATTGAATTTCACGAAATCAAGGGTGTTGTTCGTATATGAGTAAAAACGACGACTTCCGTAAGGAAATGTCGAAGATATTAATACGGCCAATTCCTATTCAAATATATATGGGGGAAAATGCCACATGAAATTGAAATAAACCAAAACCCTTTAGATCTTTTGCTATGTTTCATCGTATGAAACGCATGAAAGGAGGAGCATTCTCACAAATATAATTACGCTAAGGAGACGATATCTTAAGAATTTTGTTCTTAAACGCACAGACTTCATTATCTAAACTCCTTTTCCCGGTCTCTTATAAGTGGAGAATGTTGTGGGCGCTCCCACGCGCAGGATGTGGCGAGTTCATTACTTCCTAGTACAAAGCTTCTGCTTGGAACTGCTCTTACATTTCCTTTCACCGCTGCTACTTAAGAAATCGGCTATGGCTATGCTTGAAAGCCTTACCTGTGTGAAAATGAAATTTTTTGCGAATGAGTTGACAGATTCCTAGAAAACTGTCGGGCTCGTTGTCATAGTACGGATAGCATTGCAGTTAAATTCCGGTTTATTCAGATTCTAACCAGATATTTCGTAAAGAAAATTCTTGCAAAGCGAAAAAGTGTAACGAAAATAGGGCAGTAAAAATTTCTTTGGCAAAAGTCTTAGTCAAAGAAAAAGAACAATAAATCGAATTGGTCGATACCAGTATCAGATATTCGTTGATGCTGTGTAAGTTATTTCTACGTACGCTTAGATTGCTTATACGATACATGCAAATACATTTTTATTGCATAATGTAAGCCGGCATTTAAAAATTTTCCTCAGTACAAACCGAACCTATCGAAAATACATTGAAAAATATATGCCAGCTTCCCTTTCTGCTCGAGTCCTTCAACTTCTACCGTAGTTTCGATGTGGAAATCGCGAAAATAATTCACTCACGATTTGTATCTATCAACGCAAACAACTTAATCTAGCGTATCATTAACAAAAACGTTTAAACATTTCAAAAAGATAGGCATTACAGCAGGGGGATTTCATAATGTAACAAATTTTTATGAATTAAATCAGCTGGATTTTCAGCTTACCGCTGCGCAGAAAAAATCTCTTAATTTATGAAACTTTAAAATGTGGTTACTGCGATGATATATTAATATTAATTAAAGGCACCTAATTAAGTTTACATTTATTAATCAGGGTTACCACCCTTCTAGAAGTTACTGATCTCCCTATGATATACGAGTAATTAACATCAAAATCGTTTCAAAGATATTCACAAAATGATGGCTTTATGTCATGTTCAATGAGCAGACTGTGTGTACTTATTTAATCTTTTCAGCATCTACCCATTAGGGAGTTTCTTAGACGGAGCGCTAAAAACAACATGTAGTCATTTGTCTCTCCTGTCATGGAAACATAAAAGGAGTAAAGAAATTCTTGTGGCGGGACGGATTAAGTATTAGTAAGTGACCGTCCGTGGTTCTGACGCAATCCTCACTCTCGTATAAGATGTCACGCATCCCATTCAATTTATTCCGAGAGGAAGAATAGAACGAAATGTTATGATACAATTGGCTGTTTTTAGCGAGGTTTACGAGGAACGAGGACGCAGCTTGAATTGACTCCTCCTACAAAAACTCTCATTTTAAGTATGTAAACATAATGCACGCCTGCGCGGTGACCCGCAACAATGGAGGGGGCGCATAAATTCGATGTTAAGTTTGAGCTCGATCCCAAAAACCGTCATTTAACCTCAGAGACTTAAGCCCACGGCTTTGTCCCTTCCGCTTAGCATTTATTTTCTGAAGATATATTCATGCGTATCGTTAAATGACACTTAAAAATCTGGTGTATCGTGAAGCCATTGTTATTTGTAGCTAGGTCTACCGCTAGGTGTTTGTAAATTTAAACAATCGTTTTCGGTACTTCAAAATGAGGAGGAAATGAAAAGACACGGGTCCAAGTAATGGTAAATGTTTCAGTTTCTTTCACTAGAATGGCCTCGCAACAGTATTGGATTAAACAAAAAGAATACAAGTACACAAACAACAAGAGAGGCAATGAAAGTATCGTAATAAAAAATAACATAAATATGAAAATTAAATTAATTTACATTTGAAAATCAGATACATTTCTGCACTTGCATACACTTTTTGCTTTCTTAGCTAAAAGCTACACAACACTTTATAAACTGTTTTTTAGACCGCCGGTAGATTTCCTAACATATTTCAACAATCTTGACATTTAGCTACCAATAATCTCTTGAAATTTTCATAGAAAATATTTCAAATAATAGATACTTTCGGAAAATTTATTCCATTCATTATTTCATTTATTTTAAATCTGAAGCGATAACATCTTTTCATTACACTACGCCATAGCAATTTACCCTCCTTCGGATTTACTAGCCCTTCCAATCCAAATTTGCGCATACAAAATTTTCGTTTGGGGGTTGAACTAAAGTATGGTAACGAATGATCTCCCATTTACGTTGTAGCGCGAACTAATTTATTCTCATCGTAAGAAAGTATTGCATAAGAAGAGATTCTTTAAGCGACCAAATATTTACTGATTTTAAATAAATACTTGTAGAAACTCTGGGGAGAGGGGCCCGTAATCCACCCCCTGGGTGCGCGTCTGCTTCCAATTAATTATAATTCAACATATATATGGAGCTTACTCATTAAGTAAATCGTCCTCTGAGAGAAACTTTTCCACCGTGATATCTAAATTAACATAAAATATACCATAAGGGCTACGTATATTAGTATATGCATACAACCAATATCAGTTTCAAGTCAAGTTGCATTTTCATCCCTTACATCTCAACGAAAAATTTAAATGGTCTTTAAAGCAACGTTTCTTATAAGATGATCATCCTATCCAAATACTTTGTTCATTATAAACACTGTTTTTGTATCGTAATCAATCTTCTCTACTAGAAAGCAAGTTCTAGTGGAGATGCGACTAGATCAATTGAAGGAGCTGTTATACCCGGCAATAGCAGAGCAAGCAGGGTATGGTCGCTAAAAGGGTAAGAAGCACCTACAATACTATACTACGGCGCCACAAAAATTAAAAAGAGAACTTAATTTCCAAGAAAATTTGTGGGAAAAAACTACTAGTAATCCACATGCATATGTAATATTTATTATCTTCTTCATTTCAAGATTTAGTGATAAAATGTCATAAAAGTTTTGTGGTAAACAGAGCTGGCCCTGGGCGCTAAGCAAAGCATCTTGAGAATCTTTTAATTAATTATTTGTACGGAAAGATGGTAAAGGGGCTGCCTTAGAAGGATTTCGCTTCAGGGAGCCTAATCCGGCTCCGATGGTGACAGCTTGATAAGGCACTATTGTGCTGGGCACAACCTGCACTCTAGCACGCCGAAGCCCTGATTCAGTAGTAAGGCGGATTCGGAGGCCTACCTTAAATTTGTCGAATATAGCATTAACTGCTCGATATTGTTTATATTTAACTGTAACGCTGTGAAGTTTTTACGATACTCATAGTTTCCTTTCTATGAGATTGATTTTCTCTATGCATAAATGGTATATCTCTTATGCAATAATATAACGTGTAGGAAAGCGATTACCTTTTAACAGCAGATGAACCATTTACCGATGCTATATTCGTGATCTCATATGATCGTCCTTCTAACTCCATCCTCCTGTAGCCGCGGCAAGTTTCAATGACGACAAGCCTAATACTTGCGATAGCTTCCAACGATCGCTTAGTAGCAGATATGGGAGACAGTGGGGAGAATAAAATGTTATCAGCAAATGAAGGCTCAAGATTTATTACCTATGGTACATAAATACGAGTGAAGATTAAGTAATTTTACGTTATTTATTGATGCTATAGAGCAATAATAAATTCATTTGAAAATACTACGAATTGTACAGTTCCACTGAATATTAAATGGGTACCATAATAATAAATATAGCACCCTTATAGATTATTTGTTTATATTTATCTACCTGATATTCCATTAGTTTTTCCGTTCTACAGAAATTGTCTCCTTTTTAAACTTCTTGATTCTTTGATGATTATCATATTCTTAATCGGAGCCGGAGATTGGAGGTGATCAAACTAATGAACTGTAGGGCGATAGAGAAACATTAAAATATTAAATCTTATTCCAAATAACAAATCGAAAACTTTGATTTCTCCCAAGCACAAATTTACGATCGTGAAATTAGATCAAGATTCGACCATCAAATTTGAAGCATAGACTCTCGCTGCGTTTATATTCCATAGTTTTCGGATACTGCAACGTCGTCAACAGTCTTTCAATAGAAGCAGACAGATCAGGAGTCAACTGATGAAGCCGGCAGTATAGTCGGCGAAACGTTGTAAAACTATTGACGGCTGCGATATCCGAAAACTCTGCACCATACGTTCATCAAGTTGACATTCTCGCTTTGATGGAAACGAAAACAGAACATCTCAGTTTCCTCTTCTCAAGACCAACATAAATATCCCGCTGCCACACGCAGAAATGCGGCTTGCAGGGTATTTATGCAGGAGTAGATAATCTGTACAAAAATTCAGTTCATTGCATGAGCGGCAGCAGAGGAATTGATTTATAATTTCCATGGATTGCTTTGCAAGTCCGAATCCGAAGGGAGAGTATGTTTTCCGTATAATAGCAATTGATCAAATAAGTAAAGAAAATATTGAAGTAAAGTTAGTTATTTTCATAACAAAATTCGATATAATTGTACAAATCACCATTTCCCAGTATGTTTGAGTGTTATGACTCAGACAAAATCGGTCTAAAAAGAAGTTGAAAGGAGAAAAATTTTCACCGATGATTTCAACGAATGAATTCGTTACCTTAATTTCAGCTTAAGTCAATAAGTCAAGAAAGTTCCTTAATTATAAAAATGAATCCATGGATGATCTAAGCATTTTGTACTCACTTAAAAATATTGTCAGTAACTCACCTCAATGAATTCATATCCAGTTTTACAAAGCAAAAAATTAAAGAAAAAAACATTTGAAAGTTTTTATTACAATTTTCATAAGAACAATTATCATGACATATTTTCTTAAATTGACCTCAAAATAGATGAGATCTGAAGTAGAACAAACTTGATGGTGACCAAACCTTGAATTAACTAATGATTTGAACCTATTGTGCACAATAATTTATCTCAAATTCACTAATGAATTCCTTAGTCACTTATTTTTGTGCAGGTGATGGTAACATTTCATATGTCCCATTCAATATGACATTCTTCAGATACTCTTTAAATTAAGACTGACAAAGTTTAAAACAAAAATATTATCTCAAAAATAAGGATGCTTACAACAGCAGTAAATTAAGTCCACTACTACACACAATCAACTCTTTCTTGACACTTTTCCAGTCCAACTGCCCTAAACCACCTGTCTCTAATTGTTCATTTTTGGCCAAATGACCCAAAACTGCACTAAGTTTTTGTCACAAAAATTTTTACATAATTCTGTCCAACCTCTGCATTTGGAATATGAGATTTGTGGTGTGGTTTTGGGTGCTTCAGCACAAAGAAAACATTCACATACCAGCAGTTTCAGGCAGTTTAGTGTAAAAAGAGTAAAGAGCCTTCATATTAAACAATCAGGTTATTAAAAAAGATGAAAATAAGTTGTTAAATTAACAGGAAAATAACTCAAAATTTTTGGGAGAACAATATTGCATTTAGCTTGAATGATAAATTACAAGGAATAACAAGTGTGAAAAATAGTGACATGACTGGGACTCGAACCCAGGTCTCCCACTTTCCGGGCAGGTATTCTTTATTTAGGGCAGAATACCTATCCGGAGAGTGGAAGACCTGGGTTCAAGTCCCAGTCATGTTGCTATTTTTCACACTTGTTATTCCTTGGGATTAAGCTGCACAACTTCAATGTGCAAAATTTAACACCTTTACTTCAATCCTTAATGATAAATTAATTGAATACTATGTTAAATTCTCTTGAAGGGATGAATATTCATGAATTACAACGAAAATATAAATTGATTATTTCCCAATTAACGAGTAAGTTACCAGCAAGTCACTTAGATTTACATTCTAGACAAAATAC
>KZ308155.1:124851-140474 GCA_000376725.2 Ladona fulva
CTGCTAATTGCACAATATATATAGTAACAAACAAAAAATATATATCTCTAATATCTGATAAATATGAGGCTTCAGCCTAAACTGCTAGTTTGAATACTTTTAGTTGTTTCAAAAACAACCCAGGCATATGAATAGAATAAATAAGAAACAACCTGATAAATCACAGACTACTTTAAAAGGCACATGTTATACAATTTCTTTAAAAGCTTACATCAGTCTTCCATCTTTTAATGAAGGAATTATAAATCTAGTATTGCTTCACAGAAAAGACTTCAAAAATCCTATATAAAATAAAATATATTGCACCAATAATAGCCAATAAAGCAATATTTTAAAGCCATTAAATGAGATGATAAAAAAATCACTTGCTATGTTAATTAAGCACCAATATTAATGTATATCATGTCTAAAATCATGGAAGTATTACTTTTTGTAAAAAAATATGATTGATTAGTAAAAAGGTATCATGAATAGTTATGTTAAGTGCCTATCTTCAGGTTTTGAAATAGATTTTACCTAGCACATCTTTATGTGATGATTTAATGCAGATGTACTATATATTTGTGCTCCATTCAACATGAACTACCTGAATTTAGTGTGCAAACTGATAAAATTTGCAATTGAACATTGATTGATATAACCAAGAACTAATTTTTTTAATATGAAAGTATGCAAATTTTAGGCTATTAAATGTTCCATGGGCTTAACCTTCCTATAGAGTGCATTAGGAAAAAATCTTGTTTGGTTTGGTAACAAAAGACATACCAATAAAAATTATGGCTTAATAAAATATCTAGCACTGTGCTTTCACATGGCTTGACTAGATGTTATTAAGCAGAACTCATAGAAGAACCTTGATTATACAGCCATTGGATCATCTTCTGTGAGGATTTCAACTGTAATGCTGCCTCTATTATCTGTTGCAGAGTCAGCTGAAAATTTTTCACAGAGGAACATTAGCATATAAACATTTAGTGGCATTAAGAAAAATATTAAGATATACATTGTAATACATTGGGTTACTGGTTAACAAACAGCTCTGAAAATGAGACAACTACTTTTTAGAAGATTTTTTTAATGTTCAGACTATTACGTTGCATTAGAAAAACAAGCACCTAAAAGAACAAGCGCAAGAAGAAGCAATACTTTGTATTTTAATTACAATGGTGTTTTTATAAGGGAAAGGCAAAAGAGGACCAACTGCAATATCAATAGTTAAGATTATCTAGAGTGGTGAGTGGAAAAATGTAAAAACAGAGTTAAAGTAAAAGAGAGTTAAATGGCACCCAAACCAGATTGAGGCTTAAGGGATTGGGGATCTGAACAGTGAAAATGCCATTAATCATTTCCAAACGTGCTGATGAAGAAAAGCAATTATGAATACATCATTGTTATGAATTGTAATCAATTACCATAAAAATATATAGTAAATCGATGATTGACTAATGAACAATGTGGGTGATGAGAAAAGAGTTTAAACCTTATAGTTAATAAGCCATCTACTCTACAGTACATGGAAAATAGTTTTTATTGAAGCAAATAATATGAATTATTAAGAAGCAGCTGAAAATAATGATCGTTGGTATATAATGGAGGGATAAAACATCCTAAAATGGTTTACCATTTTAAAATGGTCATGTGGTCATGTAAAAGGTAAATGTGTCATTTCATAGTTAAAGGATAGGTTGTTGTGGCAAATAAAATTTACATTAATTCCAAGGAAAAGAGTTGACAGTGAATGAGCACATAAAAGAATGCACAAAGGAAAATTTCCAAGAAGAAACAGATATGGAATTAGTCTGACTGGACTGGGAATTGAACTCAGATGCCCCAATTACTGGTTGGTAGCTTTCACCAATAAGCCACCTTGCCAGAACATTCAGATGTGGCACTCTGGACACTTTGTAGGCAAGGGCAATTTGGTTTGTAAGATTAAGTGCTATCATTCACATCCACACCTTTATAGAAGCACCAGTCACACAAAGCAATGGATAGGAGAACCACTTTATGGATAGCCCAGGGAAAAACATTAAAGGTGACTTTGCACAAAAAGGTGTGAACCTAAGAATGAATATCTATATTTGAGTCCAAGGAACAAAGACAACTAAATATTTTAAGCCAAAACTTATACATTTACAAAATAACTTGGAACCCAAGGCATTCAAAGAAATAAATATAAATTCAGATGAGGATTTTAATGCACTTACTAAAGCCCGATGCTGTACGTTTTATTCCTATTTAATTTCTCTGAAAATAATTCTCACAAATAAGATTATGGAAAATTATTAAAAATGCCAGAAACAGAATATTTTCTCACATAATAGAAATTAATCTGTTTCAAAATGGTTTAATTTGGTTGGACCCTCACAAAGACAGGAGATCCATAAAATTATTTGACAGTGTTTATTCTTAATATCACCATAATGACACAGGATGAAAGATGTTGTTTTATTAAAAGGTTTTGGCACAACATTCAAATAAATTTTATTTAGTTCATAAAACATCTTTTTAATAAAATGATAAAAAAAACAAGAATTGAACTCCAATAAGTGTAAATACAACTTACCACTGTCACTTCTGCCACTTCCAATCCTCTTTTTCATCTTTGGATTGACTAAGTCAGTTTGGATTTCAGCTTTTGTGTGGTTTACAAGAGCTGGAAAATATGCTTCTCCCAAAAAGTTGTCAGGCATTATAAAGTTGTGACTGTACACCTGAAAATGATTTGATTAACTGAAACTGATTTTTTAGTTCACCTACAATTTTAATTTATTGCATCAAAATATTTCATTATTAACAGGAACTTCCAATGAGTAACAAAAAAAAGACCTCTTCTCAAGATGCAATTGATGAATGCTTGATGATTGCCATCATTATTGTGATACAAGGGTTATTTGGAAAGTAAGGTCCGAATCGCCGTAGCTAATCGAATGTTGATCAAACAATGAAAACCACATGCCTTGTGCATTAAAAGACATAATTTGCATTGGTATTGTTGCAGTGTGCTGTTTACAGTGTCAGCTCAGAATGTTTAAAACATTTGATTGGCCCGCCGACAGTGGAATTCATTCAGTGATTCAGTTTTTGACAGCAAGGAATGTTACAGCAGCAGAAATTCATCAGGCCAACCATCAGTGATCACAGAAGATTTGGTCAATGCCATGGATGAAAAGATTCGTGAAGATTCAAAATTTCAACAATTCAGAATTCATAATTTCACAATTTCAATAAAGGAGTTTCTTGGCAGCACAGATGATGAGGATGTGGCGCTTCGCCACAGATGACGAGGTGAAAGAAGTGGTTGAAGACTGGTTATACTCTTGGGCAGCAGACTTCTATGACTTCGGCATACAAAAGTATGTAGAACATTATGATAAATGTTTTAAAAATATGGAAAATACGTAGAAAAAGATGTAAGGACCTAAATAAAGAATTTTTTTTGAAAAAATCTGTGATTATTTTTTTTTTATAATAAATCGGATCTTACTTTCCGAATAATCCTCGTTTATAAATGAATACATTATGATGAAATGAATTATCATGAATTTAAATAGGAAATAAATGAGGTTATAGCTATAACTATCATGGTCAGATAGTTATACAGGAAAAGAATGTCTGCCAATAATATGTCTAAACCACTTCACTGATATTCAAACATGCCACATATAGCTTGGTGCAACTTGTTCATTTTTCCATAAAAATCACAAATTTTGTAAAAATCAACCAATACTTTGGTGCAATACATAAACAGTGCAAATGTAAAATCAGTAAATTATCCCTTTGCCCTAAGGTTATAAAAGTATAACAATATTGAAACACTCAAATAAAATCTAATATATATTAGAGAATAATTCTGCTAACAACACAGAAGAGATATTTCAAAATTTGACTAATACAATAATTTACTTATGTATACAAAAGGGCTGTATAATTATGCCAACATAAGAGTTTAAATAAATAAATAATTTAATAGAAAATCAGAAACAATAGCAACATTCTCTAATGTCAAAGAAGATAATACATACCCGTATCACTATAGGTTTGTCTATCTTTTTTCGATAAAAGATGAAAGACATATTCCAGATAGGATCTTTTGTGTTGTGTCTCACTTCTGTTTTTACTTTGGATCCTTCACATATCACAACACAGTAAGGATTACATGCTAAAAAAGAAATTTATGAGTCTAAGACCATGTTAAAACTTAATTTTTTCAGTTTAAACTGAATTTTTGCTGCAAATTACAACTTATACATCCACTGATGCAAGTATTTTTCTCTTAGAGAACTAACTTGACTTTGGCACCTTTGAATTATGGTACACAAAATCCAAATATCCTCCTCATGAAATGTTTGCGTTAAATAATCCGTAAATTTTAAAAGTATTCCTAGATCAATTCATCAAAGAGGAAAAGTTTTAAATTCATATCGAACTTCTGTTCTGCGTGGATCTTTCAAACAATTTTTGTACTCAATTGAAGAAAAGTATGGACAACTAAGGCATCTTTACAAATAAAGTTTGCTGTTTACAAAGAGAAAATGCAAGAGTTACACTCAATGAAAAATTTTGCTGAAGTCATCACTATCAGAGGTCTGGGATTATATTTGGTTACTTTCTATTTTTTTAAGTCCTTCTGCCAAAGAAAAGTATTAGGGATATTATTTTTGAAGAATAATATTATCAGCTTACATCCCATTTGCCTCTTCAATCCCTGGGCATCTTTGATAGTAACTGATGAGACAAAAATCTGTTGACCGAAACATGACTCCAGGAACTGAAAACGACATGAGACAGGATAATCACGTTTAACTTCCCTGAAACAGAGAAAAGTTTTGATTAAATTATAACTAGGTATAGCTGACTACAATTAATTCATGGAAATATAACAGTTATATGAAGCTCATAAAGAAATAGCATATGAAAAAGAAGGTTGGAACATGGCTGTTTATGAATTAGAGGTTTAAAAACACTTTGTAAGCTATCTTTCGGCAAGTGGAACTTGTACTCAGAGACAAATGGGAAGCTCTGGATTACTGATTTCTGGGAAGGCACAATGATCATTTTGGAGACAAAGCCTCCATCCTTCTACAAAGGAAGTCACTTCCTTTGCAGAAGGACTTGCTGAGGATGGATTCCTTGTCTCTGAAATGATCATTGGGCCTTCCCAGAAATCGGTAATCTGGAGCTTCCCATTTGTCTCTGAGCACAAGTTCCGCTTGCCAAAAGACGGCTTACAGAGTATTTTTAAATCTCTAAGAAATAGAATGTTATTTAAATAAAATACACAACACCTGACTACTATTTTTGTGAGTAAATTGGAATGGTCTTATTAGCTAGCTACACAAATCACTATGTTATTGAAAAACAATGATAAGAGATAATTAAGGATCAGGTCAGAAAGAGGTGCAGGTATAATCCATTTTGAAGAATGCAAATAAAAAATCAACTTATTGTCTACACCAGTGGTGCAAACCTATTTAATTTAGTCCAAATAAAACCATGAACTTATGAATTTTTCATTACTGACGACATGTAATAACATTAGCAATGTTTCCATCTTTCTCTATGGCTTGGAACCAAACAGGCACACTAGAATTTCATATAATCGAAAATGGTTATCTTCAAACATGGGACTTGAGGTTTTTTATTACTGGTCAAAGCAATGATGATTGCATAAAAATTTATATGGACTTCATAGGTAACCAAGGGATATCCAATATATGAGCATGGGCTTGAATGCTGTAAGCCTAAATTTTTTTAACCAGACCAGACAACTAATTTCAGTGAGTTCAGTAGAGAATAACACCAGTGAATCAGAAGAAAATCTGGGTTGTACCATGTATCTACCGCAGCTGAGAAGGGTTAATGTACATCTACTTTTTGGTATAGAATTCTGGATGAAAAAGCTTCGTTAATTATAATTTGTATAGATGATCAATGGTTTGTCTTTCTTAAGAGGTTCTTTCTAGTGATAAAATTTCTGAAGCTTCAACCACCATAAGTTATACTACTGATACACGTAAGGACTCACCTCAATTTCACATCTGAATTCAATGAAAATATCCTGAGAAAGTAATTGGCTGAATCACCAGGAACCTCAGTTGTAGGAATCAAAAGAAAACGACCCCGAGAGAAGAATCCACGATGGAAAAGTTCGCGAGTAGAGCTAGGCCCACATCCTACCATCAGAGGGCAGCAATCAAGTAAAGTATGTAATCTGTACTTCCTATTTTCCTCAATCTAAAATATATAAAGATTGCAGATATGTATGAAAACATGTCTTCAAGATAAAAATTTTCTGTTCATTTATATATAGCATGCTAAATATGACATAAATTAGGTAAAATACATGTAACATCTAAAGTTTTAGTTTAAAAAAGATCTACGTTTATTAAGAGTAAGGTTGCAATATTAATAGCATATATGAGATAATACAATTTACCAGAAAATTTTCACCAAAAAAGAAGATATTAGAACATTGTCTTATTACATATATCAATACAATTAATACTAATTAATTAATAATTTAACTATCAATATCTTTAGAATTCAATTAGTAATGGTAAAGATAAGGGAATAAAGAAAATAATCCAATATCCTGAGATTCAGAAGAAAGAAAAACTATAATTTGTCGTAAGTGGCCCATGAAAAAATTATACCAGTGATTCATACAATAACAATCTATGTAGAACCTGGATCAATTTTATCATTCAAAATATTGGTAGGTATTACAAAATATCACTTATTAAAAATAATTATAACAGAGAAAGTATTACAGAGAAATAAAAAATTATCACAGAGAAAGTACTAAATCCTAAAGATGCTATTTCCACCATGATAGATAATATGTTAAAATCATTCCAATGAGTACTTTCATTAAATCTAAATAAAGAAAAGAAACAGCATTAACCTGCAGCACATTGATAGCAATTGCCAGTGGCACATGAGAAGTTTCGGCATCCATAACTTCAAGAGGCCACTGAATCAACTGAATGACCAACTCTTCCTCTTGCACTGGCACATCGAAAATATACTGTTAATGCAATATAACAGAGAAAATTAGCTAGCAATAACCATAGGTTCAAGATACATGTATTTATTTTGACAAGTATGAGATCAATGAGTCTCATTGAATCGTCATTGAGAACTCTAAGAAAAAGAACTAATCTAAGTTGATATTAAATGATAGGAAGCTATTCTGTGAGTATCAGTTAATATAAATATGTATTAGAAAAAATTCTACTCTAAAAATCGTCAATAGAAAAATATGCAAAACCTACTGTTAAACTAGAGCTTTAAAAGTTGTCTACAACAAGCCTATGAACTTCTTACATTTTTTACAAATACATGTAACATCTATTAGAAAAAGGTCAAATGAATTTTTACCTGTAGTTAGATGTAATTTTAGTACATAAAATACAACATAGAACTACAATACATAGAAAACAAAAGTCTATTATGATTAAGGGCATGGAAAATATATATTGGTGAACTTTTGAAATATATTACAGGGCAAATATACTTCTGATTCCATCCACTGACCTGAGGATTTCGTAAAAATGTTTGAGGGTATCTGTGAGGAGTACCACCTCCTGACCGGTCTGCTGATGTTCCTTTAGCTCCCTTTGTCCATTTTCCCACCACAGATTTTTCTTTCCATGCTCTACCAAGAGCAAATACATTTGTGTTGAACAAACGGCATATGGTTAACAAAGATAAAACAGGACAAAGGTCGTCCCATGGGATCCTGGAACAAGATTTATGGATTCAATTGCATTATATAAATACCAGAGATAATGGCAAAATATGTTATCCAAGCAACAATAACAGCTTATAAATCAATTCTTATTAATTAATTTGTAGAGAAGATGGAAGATTGGAAATAAAAACTCAATGAGAAGTCTCTTCACGGACAATCCTCCTCAACACACATACCCCTAATAACCAATATTGTTGTTCCTCCACAGTAGTTGTTTAATTCTCTTACAATCTGAGAGACACATGGGATAAATTTTGTTGAAATACTCCAAGTCAATACTTAAAAGTAAGGCTATTGGACACTAAACAGTAACTATTTCCTAGAACAAAGTAATATGCTAGGAAAGGGGATGTCTACTTCTATGCCCAAGTAGCTGCTAGGTCTTAAAAAGCAGGTTAACGGATAGAAATTCAATAGGAGTATAGGATGTCATTAATAAATCATATACATAAATTCAATCCTTTTTATCAAGAGGAGTGAGTAATAAGAAGTTGTTAAAACTGCTTCACAAAAAACATTCCATAACAATGTACCAAGCAATCAAATTTCCACTTGGACCTAAGATGACATGCACACCAAGGAAGGAAACAGGGTAAAGTAAAGGAAGAATGAAGTGTGCTATCCAAGTGTACCATTCGAAACGAGCGATAACTTAAAAGTAATCCTGAAAACTATAGTTGATGGCTTAATTTTATCTCATGAATTTTTCAGGAAAGGAGGGAACATTGAAACAAATTAGAGAAAGATTATCAAGGATTGCAATCTAAGCTGAAGCACTGATCAATGGCAGTTCTTACAAACAGCATGAATCACATTTACTGGACCCTTTAGTACCATGACATTTTTTATACCCTGACATAGATCTCCTATCTTCCCAGCAGATTCTCTAGCCAATTTAGCTATCATGCAGAGCATTCTCAAGCTGTTAAGGAAGCTTTAATCCATCCAAAGACATACCATAGTTCATTTGAAGACTGGCAGGTGAGGCCCAAACGTGCCAACTGAGAATTGCTTACTCTTGCCCATTCAGGAGACTTAGAAAACAAGCGTCTCAACTTTGATGTTGGATAAACATACACTCCACTGTCTGCTTCTCCCTCATCTACATCTCTCTCACCATCTATAACTTCTGATTCACTGTAATCAAAATGGTTTTGAAGTCAGCAGAAGGACACCTTTCCTATACATCAAAATATTTTTCCAAAATTTCAAATAAACAAGATTGAAACATTTAAAATGAGACAAAATTACAATTCTTCAATACAATCTGTGCTAAGAGACCAACTTATTTTGTGTCCAATCCATCTCATCCTACCCTTATGTGGTTTGTGCAGAAACTTCTTCCACATCACTAGTATCATTTCTTTGATACAGTATATTCTAAAAAGAATGGTCTTTCTCCTTAACTTGGGTAATTTTTAATTGAGAATCAGTCTGAACATCAAAAAAGACTATGAATCTAAAGTAGTTTCTCAGAAGCTTTAATCAAAATTTCCATGGAAAACAACATTTAGTATATATATTTAATATATTGCTTAGTATTTAGAATGACAAAAAAACGAAAACGGTGACGATAAATTGGTAAATAAAGATTTTTTGAGGATTTTAATCAAAATTTCCATGGGATGACTTACTTCATAGAACTCATTATTCTAATGAAAAAGTTAAAGAGACGACACTTGAAAAGCTCTCCAAGAAATTTGTATTTTCTTGTAGAGCTCACCATGTGTTTCCTCTTAATGTTGAGGTCATAAAGAAGTTGAGGTTATGCCTGAATATGTCAATTTGTCATAATTCTAAGACTGAGAATAATTTATATAATATATCTAAGTACTTACTCCACAGCTTCAATTTCATCTGTGACTTTCCCCATGGGATCTTTAAGGCAGACCATGTTTACTTTTTCCCTACCCCTAAAATTATAACAAAGATAGAGCAAGGAATCAAAATCACATACGCTTTTAGTGCACTTGTAAATCTAAGAATTTTGGTAAAGAACGGGTGTTTAGCATTGTACAAGAAGCCAAGCACTTTAGGACCCAAGGATAAACAAACGTGAATAATAAATTTCTGTTTATCCGTGGGTGAAAAAATTTGGTTTCCTTTAGATCATTTATTTCATTCATTTATTTATCTACCGTTAAGTGAAAACTTATTTCACAGTCAATTTCATAAAATTATTTTATGCCTTTCTAAGAGCAGTTCCATACAAATTATGACAAAACTATAAGAAATTTAAAACATATTATCAGAAAAGATAATGTATGTATAGTTACATCATCATTAACAAATTAATAACTTTGCTTTTCTAGAATAGATGAGAGAGAAACAAACAAGACCAAAAAAGAAGATATTAGAACATTGTCTTATTACATATATCAATACAATTAATACTAATTAATTAATAATTTAACTATCAATATCTTTAGAATTCAATTAGTAATGGTAAAGATAAGGGAATAAAGAAAATAATCCAATATCCTGAGATTCAGCAATGCAGTTTACAAATATATTTAATTTTCAGTATTTATTTTTAATAAATTTCTTTTTTCATAAACTAAAACCTTGAAAGTATTGCAAGGGATTAAACATCTTGTTATAAAAATACCTTTTGGAAGTCCATAAAAATCTATGGTATTAAATCTTTTTTGTAAGATCACTGGTTTACAGAATTTAATGATAGTATGAAGCCTTATAAACAACTGTTTTGCTCAGTATAAATGATGAACTTGATTGCTCGAAAGACTTCAACTCTATGAATAAAAGTTACTTTGAAACTACTAAAATAGAACATTGATGAACTTTAAAATTACATAATCTGATCACTTTTAAAACTGAAGTGATTCAACAGATAATGCACTTTGTCTTTCAATAATAAAAATGGAGATCTAAAGCAGCAAATAAACATTAAAATATCACAAAATGCAATCAATAAATGATTTTTGTATGTTGTCTCAGCCAGGATATTCTGGATTTTTTTTATATATAATCACCTTGGTAGTCTTAGTAGTAAAGTTTGAGAACTGATTCTACTACTTATACCAAGTCTCAGTATAATTTTATTGATGTCATAAACAAATAATCTGGATAAATAAAATAAAGCTGGATATTTCACACTTAAACTTGGATATGAATAGTAGTCACTATTTGCTATTACAATTGGTTAATTGTAATGTAAGTAGATAACTTGAATTATTAGGTTGTGTTATAATTATATCTTTAAGAGTGATTTTTCATTCGTTTTTCACTTAACACTCTCACACCTACATCATTGTTTTTGATATAGATAATTATTTTCTTTTAATGATCTGGCAACGGAAATTTAAAGNTTTTGAAGTTACCCAAAATAACTTATTTAAAATTAATGTATATCATGAAATGACAACAAAGTTTTGAAGTTACCCAAAATAACTTATTTAAAATTACCAGGATCAATTAATTAGCAGTCAGTTTACAAATTCAATAAATTCCTCCAATCACATTCCCTTAGGAGTAACTTTCATCATATATTAAAATTTAACAATGAACATTCCATAAATATACACACCTAAGCTTAACTATTAGTATAATGTACTTATAAGAATCAAGGGAAATCTGTATTGAGACTTACTTAAAAATTGTCTTCAGATTTGAGGATGTAAGGTGAACCTTTTTGGCAGATGTCACTATATACGTCCTACCACGAAATAAGCCTACTTCAGTGCGAGTACTTTCATTCTCTTCATCATCCGTCTCCCCAATCTTAAAAAAAGGAGAATATACAAAAGATTAATTAAAGCATGATTAGTGAGAAAGTTTACCAACTACATGAATGTTTCTTTTAGCATTTTTCTATAATTATATCAGGTAGCAGCAAGATTTCTTTGTCAGATGTAAGAGGTGGCTTCAAACAATTTTTCATTTTCTTTGTGAAAATATTATCCAAACCTCTTCTAAACTTAGTAGTTTGCTGTGTAGAGTGGTGTGTATGATGGATAGATATGAGGGTTAAGATTCAGAATTTTACCAAAACTCTTTATTTAAACTTTGAAAAACAGAACTTTTATTCCCTTCTTGGATAATTACCTTGACAAGTTACAAAGAAAGATAACAAATTACATAAACTAAATAAAATTAAAATAAAATCAATCGCAGAAGCCTTAACCTTGTAGAATTCCATAACAGGAAGCATGGTAAATAACTGTGCAAATTCTACAGAAACAGATTTATTAGAGACCAGTTTCGAACTAAACGTTCATCATCAGGCCTGATGATGAACGTTTAGTCTGGCCACTAATAAATGAAACTGGTCACTAATAAATCTGTTTCTGTAGAATTTGCATGGTTATTTACCATGCTTCCTAAATAAAATTATTCAACCATATTGCATTATAAAATTATTCCAGAATTATTAGTGGTACCACTACTTACAAACCACTCTACATATAAGCTTTTTCACTAACAAAATTTCCTTGCTCCATTATGACCTCGAGATATTAACTTAATTTCAAGTGACAAACTGAAAAAAATTAAAAGATAGAATTGAAAACCAGATTTCAAGATTGCAAACATTTCAAGTTATGAACTTCAAACAGGAGCAAATTAAGTTCATAAGTGGGACCACTGTGCTTAAGTTTTAAATGCTTGTAATTAGAGAAATGCATTTATTAATTGAAAAGTGCTTTCCACTTAGTAGTACTCAATGAGTGCTGCCTGTGTAAGTTTTATCTCAAGACTGAATCATTCAAAACTTAAACCATACAATTACTTTTTCATAGATCTAACTTGTGGCAATACCACTCTATACATTCAACCAAAAATATAATAAAAGAGAAACAGGGATTATAGAATACCATCTCCTCTTATTAGCAGTAGCATATCCAATCTATTTTAACTGAAATATCATTCATTAGAGCATAATAGAAAGATTTATTCACACATAATCAACTCAATTTACTTAACACCCCAACTACTAAGAAATTCAAAAAAAATCATTGACATAATGGCATTAAAATTAATGGAAAATTTCAGAATAAATCGTTAAATTAATCCCTGATCATACTGATAACCTATACAATTAAGTATACATCAGTAAAACTTAGAGGAATATTTCCTCAAATTTTACTGGATACCAAAAATGAGAGGCTAGCAAGATAATCATCCAATTTGATGGTTACATACAAACATATCATCTTATATTTAAACATATTCATTGTTATATCATACTGCTGAAAAGGAATTGCTTTTAAGAAATAACTAGATTTTTCAACCATCTTCAAGTTAAAATTTTTTTATAACTTTTTGATAAATAAGTTAATTCCAGCATGTTTCATTGACTAGACACATCTACCAAATCTATGACTTTACTCATTATTGAGTCATGGCATTATACTGTTTGTAGAGTAATTTGTATAAGTAGTTTGTAAGTGTTCAAATAATTAATGTTATTCTGCCAGGAGGAAGGAAAGCAATTTTATTTGCTAGTTTCAGGAATTTTATTACAAAATTTATTATTACATTTTGACAAAGAAAACCTTTCCAATTGATTTTTTCATCAAAAAGAATTCATCTTCTAATTGCATTGCCACATAAACTAAATTCTGTGATTACAGAAAAGGAAATATCTCTTAAAGATTCTCCTTTGAACCACTCAATAGCAGAAAAATTTTATTCTAGAAATTAATCATATCCTTTTGAGACTAAATATAATGAGCAATATAATGATCACAGATATGCATAACTGTATGAACTGTTTCATCACACTAATACATCTTATACTCAAAATTTGTTGAATATTAGCAAGATACTTTGACTAAATGATAAAATTTATAAATATGTCAGTGTTTCCATCCAATCATTCATAATCTTATTTTGGAATCCCCGCCAACTCTAGCTAGTTTATCTTTATTTTGAATTTTGAGAATGTTCAACTTTTGAGTAAAACATCAATACATAGATTCATAATACAGTAGGGAAATGTTCTCATTTACTATCATAAAAAAGATCTTGACAGTAAATGAGAGCTAGCAAAAAATCAATGAGTCAAACATTATCAACGGTAAATATCATCACTCAGCTGGTAAAAAGACCACACCTTAAAGAGATAAGAGAGGTGGGTGTTATGAGATAAAAGTCACACAAATGACACAGTGCAATCCCTTATCTTAAACTGAGCAAATATAAGGTAAAAGCAGCTTAGACACAAGAAGGAAAGATAGGGAAGAGATAAGGACAGTTTTAGGAGCACAACCTATTATAGGTTATAATGTTCATATAGACAACTAAACACATGCTGAAGTAGCATTGAAAAGGTAAGTGAATAAAGTAATGATTACTTATACAAATTCCCTGTAATATTTTCTATACTAAATTTAAATTTAAACATACAGCTTATTTAGCAATAACTAGGCATGATTATTTCTAGGTATTTATATGAAATATGCTTTACATGAATACATTTGCTTCTGAGAAAAAAAATAAGAATTTTATACACTTTTTAAAGATATTTGAGGTATTTTGTATCTAATAAAAATCATGCATAAACTACTCTGTCATTAAAGTACATTTTTTATCACAGTATTTGAGCAGAACTGCAAGAAACCTTAGGAATTAACTGAAAGAAACCAAAATTATTCGAGTTAATAATAAATTATGTTAAAGACTTTAACATGCACAACATAGAATCACAAAAATAGTGTTTCTTTTAAAGAGTCATCATTACGAATCAAATTTCAAATTTTAAACGATTTCTCAACAGAATTAGATTTAAATTGCAAGATGCTTATTCAATAATATCCTCCTCAAAATTTACATTAGTCATTTTCATTTCAAACTTTAGAGGTACATTCAGGATAAGATAAAATAATAAAAAGAGATAAGAAAGCTGCCAAATCCTCTTTCACATATATCTTTGATGTCTGAAGAGAGGTCAAATTCTGAGAAGTGATCATTTGTAGAAAGTTGCAAGAAAAACTATGCAGAGTGAAAAGAAAAAACTATTCCTGTAAAGGTAATGTTTTGTGTCCAGCAATTTCATTATTTTTACTTGATCTCTCCCAAGATTAGCTTTAGCTTACCAAAAAATAGAGAAAAATAAACTGCCTTTACATAAAATTCAAGAACAGCAACAAAAATAATTTGGAATGAATATGAACTTGTTTTACTTGGAGAGTACATGCAATGGTTATCCTAATAACAGTAGCATTGTTTGACATTTTTACTCTTTTGCATGAAACGCAGACTAAGCGAAAAGAAAAAATAGTATCTAGAATATTTTACCTTTCAGAATTTGACAGTAAAATTAAAATAAGGTGTTTAAAAATTATAACTTTTAATCAAAAAATTTTTTTTCAGTGAATTTTAAAAACTTTTAAGAGAACTTATGAAATTCAAAGACTAAAATGTTTGATTATCAAATTTTGGATGAGTTACTGAGTAACCAGATCATAAGTTACGAAGAACTAGGAACTTGATGGACTAACATGAAAATCAACCCAATATTAAAGGAAAAGGGAGTTTGGAAAAGTCTTTGCTGGAGAGTGAGACATATTATCCCACATAAAGTTGTGAACACATATTGAAAAAAAAAACCATAATTTTTACGTATGAGTATAACAATATAAGAGTGATATAATAATATATAAAAGAGTGACTTAAGGGAAAAGTGTAGAAACACCTGGATAGTAAGAGCTTGTTACAAAATTATTAAATGCCATATGGATAAGTTATATATCAATAAGATAAGCTATTATCAAGAGACATGAGAGTTGAGTTAGATGTGAGGAAAAGTATGGGACTGTGAAAAAGGCCTGTAAGGATACTATTCATTTCATAATGCTACTTCTGAGTGCCATCAGTGTTACATGAATGTACAACCAGTTAAAGTGAA
>KZ308155.1:149356-257301 GCA_000376725.2 Ladona fulva
TGAATCCCAAAATTGTGCAAAATGGACATTTTATTGAATCACAAGTAATTCTGAAGCATCCGGGTAATGTTAAGACATTTGTCGTGACAATCTTTGACTAAACATATTGCCTTTCACCTTTTCTAATTCTTGATGCAACATCTGTCAGCAGGGCCCCGTACACTATGTGTATGCACACTTAAGGTGAGGTCTAATTAACCCAATGTAACATACATAGGGCTGCCTATGGTGCTGACAATCGGGCGTAGAGGGACGTTTTCCTTATGGATTTTAGGTAGTAGGCAGCCCAACGTACAAACTGGCGCAATTCCTTGCACGCGCACTCCAGCCACATGTCGGTCGAACACCCTCTTATGTTAAGAACTCTAGCCACTTCATCGAGATCCTAAGGACAGCTAGACTAAAAAGCACTGACATTTTAGTCAGCTTCGACGTGAAATCTTTATTCCAATCGATGACTCGTTGGAGATTGTGAATAAATTAACAGAACGAGGATTACCAAAAGACTATCCTCTTTTAATAGAATTCTGCCTACAGACTTCCTATTTTCTCTGGGATGGACATTTCTATGAGCAAAATGTAGGAGCATCAATGGGATCCCCCTTGTCGCCTGTCATAGCCAACTTATACATGGAAGAATTTAAGAAGAAAGCACTGGAGTCAGCGATGCTTACACCCTCCCTCTGGGTCAGATACGTCGATGACACCTTCGATATCTGGCCACACGAAAAAGGGAAACTCGCAGGATTTTTAGAGCACCTGAACGCACAACATCCTTCCATACAATTCACCATGGAGCTCGAAGAGAATGGCTGCATCCCCTTCCTTGACGTAATGGTGAAGAAGAAATCAGATGNTTCCCTTTTCTCCAGAAGTGAAGTAATAAAGATTACCATTTCAAACTTTAGAGGTACATTCAGGATAAGATAAAATAATAAAAAGAGATAAGAAAGCTGCCAAATCCTCTTTCACATATATCTTTGATGTCTGAAGAGAGGTCAAATTCTGAGAAGTGATCATTTGTAGAAAGTTGCAAGAAAAACTATGCAGAGTGAAAAGAAAAAACTATTCCTGTAAAGGTAATGTTTTGTGTCCAGCAATTTCATTATTTTTACTTGATCTCTCCCAAGATTAGCTTTAGCTTACCAAAAAATAGAGAAAAATAAACTGCCTTTACATAAAATTCAAGAACAGCAACAAAAATAATTTGGAATGAATATGAACTTGTTTTACTTGGAGAGTACATGCAATGGTTATCCTAATAACAGTAGCATTGTTTGACATTTTTACTCTTTTGCATGAAATGCAGACTAAGCGAAAAGAAAAAATAGTATCTAGAATATTTTACCTTTCAGAATTTGACAGTAAAATTAAAATAAGGTGTTTAAAAATTATAACTTTTAATCAAAAAATTTTTTTTCAGTGAATTTTAAAAACTTTTAAGAGAACTTATGAAATTCAAAGACTAAAATGTTTGATTATCAAATTTTGGATGAGTTACTGAGTAACCAGATCATAAGTTACGAAGAACTAGGAACTTGATGGACTAACATGAAAATCAACCCAATATTAAAGGAAAAGGGAGTTTGGAAAAGTCTTTGCTGGAGAGTGAGACATATTATCCCACATAAAGTTGTGAACACATATTGAAAAAAAAACCATAATTTTTACGTATGAGTATAACAATATAAGAGTGATATAATAATATATAAAAGAGTGACTTAAGGGAAAAGTGTAGAAACACCTGGATAGTAAGAGCTTGTTACAAAATTATTAAATGCCATATGGATAAGTTATATATCAATAAGATAAGCTATTATCAAGAGACATGAGAGTTGAGTTAGATGTGAGGAAAAGTATGGGACTGTGAAAAAGGCCTGTAAGGATACTATTCATTTCATAATGCTACTTCTGAGTGCCATCAGTGTTACATGAATGTACAACCAGTTAAAGTGAATTTCACAAGGAAGCAAAAAATATAGTGCTGTGAAGTTATAATTATTTGAAAAGTCAACAAATTAATTGTTAAGATGTCCCATACAAGGATACCAAGCACCTATCTCAGCATACCCCTCCCCCAAACTCATCGAATTACACTACACTTCTTGCTGCCTCCAGTGCTTCACCTTTTCATATATGGCTTGGAATTTTCATGTGGGATTGCTCTCTGTTGGAGCCTGTACCACATTGGCAGAGCTCTTTTCAGTGGGATAACTGCAGCATTATTATTCCTTCCTGCTCTTGTTACTGCAGCTGCAATTCTGATAAAGGGGTCAAGAGATGTACCTCTGGCAAAGAGGGTGGGATATGCTGTTTTTATTTCAATTATGTTCCCAGTCTGGACAGTGTACAGGTAAACTACATAACATCATTTAATAAAATGATGTAAAATTTGGTGAATATCTTAAGTAAGCATTTTCCAAACTCATCACATGTGGGAACAGATCATTGTTAGCACTATTTTAAACCCAGGAACTGGATCTTTTGATATCAATATTTTAGGTCCGTTATGGAGCTCATAACAATAAATTACTCCTTCACATAACCAATTAATACTCATTTGTAAAAAAATTCATTTCTCTGCATATTCATATCAGCAAAGGTACAATACTGATAAAAAAACATATAAGGTTAGGTTAATATTGGTTTCTAAACATATAAATTGTGTGATGCTATTATTTTCTAGCCACCACTCACTTTCTATCCTTGAAAAATTCAATCAGAATTTCATTGGAGATTCTCTCACATCACTTACTCAAAGTAATAAATTGGCTTATAAAATATTGCTTACATAATAATAAGTAAAGCCAATTTTGACATCAAAGGTTATCATTCTAAGGGCTAGTTCAGTCTAGCAAATAAAGCAAACTAATTCCTGGCCAACTGATTCATACTCATCACTTGTGTAATATGAAGTATGAATACTTCGTATTACACAAGTGTCTCATTTTGAAGAAATAAAGCAACAAAAAATTAAGTAAAAATATAAGAAGAGATATATAATAATATAAGAAGAAAAATTAGGCTTGCAATAATTGAAACTTTTAAAGTAAAGAATCAGTAGGGTTCAAACAATAACTTTCTTCCAATATAAATTTTTGTCCTTGTGAATTGCACATATCTTTGCCTTATTAAAGTTTATAACTCAAACACATTCATATTCCTAAAAAAGAAGTAATCATTACTATAAAAATTGTAAATTAACCATAATTTCATGTTCCATCCAATACTTTACAATAGATTCAGAAAAGTTTTTAAAGGTTATCATTGAAAAACAAAATATACATCTCTTACTTTCAGGTTATCTCAGAGAATCTTCTGGGCTATTGAAGCAATGCTACTTCTAAGAATGGGGAAGAAATTTTCTAAAACGAACGAAGAAAGTGGACGAAAATGGGAAATGGATTTAGATGAAGCATTAGAATTATCTATTGAACCTTCATCTGCAGAGCTCTATCTCTTCCTACGAGCCTTTCTATACTCTTTACCCAGTTTATTCCTACATTCCTGCATCATCATATCAGGGAGTTATGATATAGTCAAAGGCTACGAGACATGTAAGTGCTTTTAAGTGAATTTATCCAAAACCAAATTTACAAATAGCAGTTTGGTGAATACAGAGTTGTTAATTAAGTTTGTATTAATTTATCTTCTATCTTTTAATATTTGCTTTCTACCTGGATTGGAAACTGAAATCAGTTAAGGAATAAAGATAACTTTGGTTAATGGCCTAAATGCAATTAGGGCGTCAATACAACAAATAGGATATTCAAGATAGGATTTGGACATTTCCAGGTAAAAATAATGTAAAAATATTTCATCAGTTTCCAACCAGGTAACTTTAGCATGATAAACTAATATTTGGCTGTTATCACAGTGTGCATTCTCAGACCTGAGTAAAGTTGACAGCTAAAATAGTAGACAAACTGATGCTCCTTGCATAGTTTACCCATTTAGAAACATCTGAAGTGTTCTTAAGAATTTCAACATTGCAATGATTTCAAAATATGTTAAAGTTATCCAAAGTAAAAGTTTCTGAGTTAAAAATCAACCTCTCACATTAAAGATACAATCTTTTTTCCCTTTTCTCCAGAAGTGAAGTAATAAAGATTACCTTGGCAAAACAAATTAAATATGGATACTGAATGGATATTTACTGAAATTTAAAAACAAAATTCATTTTCTTTTACTTTAAGACATGGTTGAGACTGCAAGCATCATCTTTTCCTTAGTGTACCTTAGCATGACAGCAGCCTATTATCAAAATTTTGAAAGTAATCGACTACTGGGAAGGAATTTTCCATGGAGAGGAAAGAAAAAGAAATGGGCATTGTCTGAGAATGTCAATGAAATTAAGATAGATGGAGGTGGAGAGGAAAGTGAGAAATTTGGATTGGAGGGCATGCCATCTCTGAAGGAAATTAAGGAAGAAAACCAACAAGAGAATGTACAAAACCAAACACAGAAGGTGCAACCAGAGGGAGAACAAACTGAAAAGAACCAAGCAGGGGAAAAACAGACAATAGAAAATAAATCAGAAGAGAACTTGGAAGAGAATCATGAGGAAAAGAAAGAGGTAGAGGATAATCAAACAGAAGATGACATTACAAAACGAAATGAAACAGAAGGCAGTGGAGGAGAAGCTGGAGAAAAGGAAGAACTGATGACGCCCCCTTCATCCCCAGCAAGTACTTGCTCATCTCCTCCTGTAATACTTAGACGTGAATTCAACTTCCCAGGTCTTACAATGCCTAATGAACGTGCTCCACCAAGACCGAGAGTCAGATCACCAAGGGTTCCTGGAGGCTTCCGAGACATATTTTGTGATTCAGACAGCTCCGTGACAACACCTCGTGTTTCCAGAGAACAAAGCTTACGAAGCTCTCTTTTTGGTAAGAAACTTCCCAACAATTTTAGCATGCTTAATCTACTGCAGCAAATCTTCCATATACTTCTCATTAGCAAATTTAGAGTTATGGAAAACAGGTTTATGCTGCTAATTAGTTCTGGCGATATCTGGTGAAACTTGTTGATATTTGGTAAAAAAAAAACAAAATTTGACTATGTCCACATATTATATTTTAAAAACGTGACCGGTTTTAAGGCTTCTACCTGATGATGGCAATGGAATGCCGAAACCAGTAGTCAATAAAAGTGTTTGCACGGAAAAGTATATATCTTTCCTTTATTATGGATTTCCATAACATCTCGGCTGCCTCTGTAGATTTTAGATATAATGTTGGTTAAAATATTCTAAAGTTTCCATGCAAGCTTCCAGGAAAGGGAGGAAATACTTGATACTACAGGTCTGATAGGCATGTCCACCTTGTTTATTTTAAGCAAGCCAAAAAGTTTAGGGGAATTCATCACTAGCACCTGAGATTAGGAGTGGTCATCAAGTATCTTTGAAACATTCATTGTTTTCCTTGCAAAGGCTTGAGGTGGGTGGGGTGGGATCACTTAGTAATTCACTGATAGCATTGTTTATGAAGAACTCATTGCACTCATACACATAATCACACCTTTCCATAATCACAACACAATTTCCTTTATCATCTTCACTGATTAATCAGGTCAGCTGCATTGACAGTCTTTTTGATGCTCTGCAAGTTCCACACAATTTCCCCAAATAGGCACAAGGAAATGAACTTAGGTGGGAGGATAAAATATCTGAACACTTATTCTTGGTGGAGAGGTGGCTAAAGGCTACAACTTCACCAAACCATATTTTATACCAAATCTAATATCTGCTCATACCTTTTTAACTGCTGTGACCAAAGTGATGTAGGGAAAAATATTGGGTATATACATATTAGATTGTGGAAACTGTAATACTTTCTATGTATGTCAGACTGGGAAGTGTTTTCAAGCATGTGTGGAATAATGCAAGACTTCCTTTTTAAAGAAATCAGGTAATTCCCACTTTGCCACACATCTCAATGAAAACAATCATAATGCTTCCTTTACCCCTATAATCCTCAACATTGGCCATAAAAGTACTTAATTTGAGCAGCCAAAGCAGCTGCAGATTTACCACCAGCTTAAGTTCCCCATAAACCTTGCTAATGAGTATCTTTTTGGCGAAAATCAAGCCATCCAATTTATGTCCAACCTTCCCCATTTATCCCATCCTCCTTTCACCCTCTGCTAATTCTTTTCCGAGGAAAATTTCCTATTCGATTCCTTCCATGCTCAACCCTTTTCCTCTCCCTTCCCTCCCCAACATACCCTTGTCACCTATTGAATTGAGAGTATATATTCTGTCCAGTTTTTCTTCTGGCATCTTTAAGATTAGGTAGAAGCCTCAAAACTGGTCATGGTTTTCAAATATAAATTCTGTAAATGTAGTCAAATTTTGTTTGTTTCCCTAGTTTTATGCTGATTTCTTAATAATTACAAACAAAAAGATACGAAAAAATGGATACATAAATTCCTGTGAAAATTTTTCTATAAAATATTTTAAAGAAAGAATGATAAAGTTATGCTTTAGCAGCCACTTGCAATACTAAAAAATATCAAAACAATTATATGAGAAAATGTAAGAGTTCAAAGAATTACACTTCCAATGATGAAAAAATGTATGATGTACCATTCATACCCATATATAAACCACACCTGCATATAAGACATGGAAAGGTTTTTGAGATTGTACTCCAAAATTTCATTATAATAAATACCAAGGAATATCTGTGTCCTCCTGATCCTGACATAGATTATAATTTTTTCAACACCATTAACTTTGAGCATAATATAGCAAATGTTTACAAAACTGTTGATCGCTGTTAGGAATAGCCATTGCAGAAATACCAAAAAGGAAATATATAAGGCATTTAAGATATCCTGGGATTTTTTTGGAAAACCTATCACTTGTAAAATCAATAAATATGACAAGTAAGGTCTCTGGAAAGCTGTGACTCTTGGTAACTTGTATGACTTCTGTGAAAGCAGTTCCAGGTTCAATTTCCAGAGGAGTCTCACATGCAAAATGACCTTAGCTTTTAAAGCACTTTTAAAATTAACGGCTTTGTTAAAGAATTTATAAAAAGATTTTTTAATAAAAATATGTATCACAATCAACCTTAAAAGACAATGAAACCCTTCAAGATATCAGTATTGATTTCAATTTGAAAATTGATAACATTTGAGTGTTTGATATTATTGAATCCTGATTTTCATAATTATATACTGCTTTAACTTTGCACCTTGTATAGGCTGGACATATACATGGAGACCCAACCGATTTTCCAGGCCGAAGACAACGACTGATCTCAACTTGCCCCACTCTCCTGTCCCTCAAGGGATGTTCCCCAGCCTTCCTCTACCAGAGCGCAAGAAGGATCTCCCAAAAATAGTGGCTTTTGAAAGAGATGATTCAATTGGCTTGAGTATATCTTTCTGCACCTGGACTTTCATCCTTATAGCAAGGATATTGACTGTAGGGAATGGCATGTACTTCTTCAGCCGCATTACAGTAGGAGTTTGTGCTGGACATTTTACACTGATGGCATTATGGCTCATGTACCGTGAAGGGCGTCCATATCTTCAGCCTCGCAGGCTGCTTTGTTTTGCCCATGCTCTCACAACAATGAGTGGTCTTTTGTTAGAGCTGGGAGTAAAGCCATTCGCAAGAAAGACTATCTTTCTGCACTCTATCTTGATTTTTGCAGAAAATCTTGGATTAGGTCTTGCTTGGATGCTACCTATAGAATATCAATCTTGGTGGAGTTCATATGCTTTCTACACAGCTTTGGCTAGTCACCTCATTTCATTTGCTTGTGCAATTTTGTATATATACGCTTTGAAGCCACAGAAGCACATACTACCAGCAAAGAATTTACTAACTGAGGCGGAAATCATTCGTTAAAAATAAACAACTTACAATGCCTGGATTTACATCCAGTCATACATTAAGAGATTTGATAGTGATTTTTCTACCCAAAAACTTAATCATATGCTATAAACTATACATCTTAAACACTTATAGAACATGATTTCAACATTACTTAAGAAAATAAATTTATTTCTACAAGATCTTAATCACAAAAGCAGTTTAAGAAAGAAATTCATAGGACTGTCAACGGAATGAACTTTACTCTATAATCATGAATGAAAACTTGATCTCAGAGGAAGCTTTATATTTTAATATTAACAGCAGTGTAACTTAAAGAGCTGACAGATGGTTTAATGTATTTTGTAAAGGTAATAAATTGTAACTTGAGCTTCACAATAAAACCATTAGCAATCAGTCTAAATGAATTTACCCCTTTTTGGTTACTAACTCATAATTATAAGATAACCTTCACAACAATCTGTAACATTGTTGAAATTAGTCATTTTTAATTATTATTCTCAGCTGTTTATAATTATAAGCTGTTGTATACATTTTCAAATTTCAATATTGTAGAACATCAAATTTAAAATAGATAGTAAGACATAATTCTCTGCTTATTGGCATGACTTTCAATGTAAATAGATTTAATAATTATAAATCAATACATCCATAATCTTCCTAAAAATAAAGAAAAGCAAATATCTTTAACTTACAATACAAAATTCAACCACACACATTGATAAGATATCAGCCCACTTGGATGTATATCAGTCAATTTAAATTAGTCTGAATCCCAAAATTGTGCAAAATGGACATTTTATTGAATCACAAGTAATTCTGAAGCATCCGGGTAATGTTAAGACATTTGTCGTGACAATCTTTGACTAAACATATTGCCTTTCACCTTTTCTAATTCTTGATGCAACATCTGTCAGCAGGGCCCCGTACACTATGTGTATGCACACTTAAGGTGAGGTCTAATTAACCCAATGTAACATACATAGGGCTGCCTATGGTGCTGACAATCGGGCGTAGAGGGACGTTTTCCTTATGGATTTTAGGTAGTAGGCAGCCCAACGTACAAACTGGCGCAATTCCTCGCACGCGCACTCCAGCCACACGTCGGTCGAACACCCTCTTATGTTAAGAACTCTAGCCACTTCATCGAGATCCTAAGGACAGCTAGACTAAAAAGCACTGACATTTTAGTCAGCTTCGACGTGAAATCTTTATTCACATGTGTTCCAATCGATGACTCGTTGGAGATTGTGAATAAATTAACAGAACGAGGATTACCAAAAGACTATCCTCTTTTAATAGAATTCTGCCTACGGACTTCCTATTTTCTCTGGGATGGACATTTCTATGAGCAAAATGTAGGAGCATCAATGGGATCCCCCTTGTCGCCTGTCATAGCCAACTTATACATGGAAGAATTTGAGAAGAAAGCACTGGAGTCAGCGATGCTTACACCCTCCCTCTGGGTCAGATACGTCGATGACACCTTCGTTATCTGGCCACACGGAAAAGGGAAACTCGCAGGATTTTTAGAGCACCTGAACGCACAACATCCTTCCATACAATTCACCATGGAGCTCGAAGAGAATGGCTGCATCCCCTTCCTTGACGTAATGGTGAAGAAGAAATCAGATGGAACGCTGGGCCACTCCATCTACCGCAAGCAAACGCACACCGACAGGTATCTACATGCATCTTCCCACCACCATCCACGGCAGAAGAACTCTGTAATTAAAACCTTGTTCCACCGAGCAAATACCATTGCGGACGACGAGTCCCGCAGTCAAGAAGAGAAGCACCTTACCAACGCCCTAAAAATGAATGGATATAAAGCCCAACAAATTAAGAGAGCAAGAAAGAAAAAGGAAAACCCCACAACGAGAGAACGACCGTCCGCATTCGCCATCCTCCCGTACGTCAACGGCACCTCCGAGAGGATCACCCGCATACTTAAAAAGTTCAACGTGGAATCACGATTCAAAACTGTGAGAACAACCACCGAATGTCTCGCGGGAGTAAAAGACCGTCTGCCTCCCACCCTATCTCAAGGAGTATATGAGATCTCCTGTAGCTGTGGCAAATCATACGTTGGCCAATCAGGTCGATCAATAGATTGCCGCATTAAAGAACATCGAAGAGCGGTAAAAAACAAGGAGAGAAAGCTGTCAGCGGTTGCAGAGCACACTTGGTCCGAACCCGGCCATATCATCGACTTAGAGAATACCAAGGTACTCTCTAAAGAACCTTACTATTTCCCACGGATAATACGAGAGTCGGTTGAAATAGCAAAACGACCACAAAATTTCAACCGAGAGGACGGTTACCCCCTGTCGTCTACATGGAAACGACTACTACATCCAACGGCCAATCAGGAGAGCACACGTCGTGAAAAAGGGAGAGGGAGCAACATATATATAGCGGACGAGATGAGGACAGCGTCACTTCCGACCTGAAGAAGCCAGCAGCACCGCCGGCAAAACGTCGTCATATGAAAATGACCACCGCTGCGTTCCCGAGAACCAACATTGTATATACTATGTGCAGCGAAAGCCTTCGTACCAACCCAATGTAACATTGCTTGCAGACCTTTTCTTGAATCTTACTGAACCTTATTTAAAGAGCCCTTGCTCTGTTCTTATATGGATGTTTTCTGTACTAAGGGGTATTCTGGCTAAGAGAGGAATGCAAAGCGAAAGAAAATACCTCATCTTTCTCCTTGTTTAGTGAAATCTCTTCACTTTCCACAGCTTTTTGTATCTAATAGTGAAGGTTCAAACCTGTTTCCAGGAGGAATACTATACAGACGTAACAGCCTCATATAAAATCCTAAAAATGATATCTGAAGAATTCTAAAACAAACACAATTCTATAGACAGACAAAATCTTTTAAATATAAAAGAGGAATCTAATAAAGAAAGATAAACAAATAAAATTTCATGGAGAAATTTCCAAACCTTTTTATACTATTGTAGGTTCTAACAGGAAATGGGACATCTCCATGTTATTATCAACAAACTTAGTTCTAGAAAAAGAGATCAAGACATGAGAAAGAGAAGAAGGGACAGAAACATGCAAATTACAAAAAGAGAAAATGTTTCTAAAATGCCTGGCCTCCACAGATGGCTTGGCAATTCTATGCAATTATAGAGAAGAACAATTTGATCACTTGAGAAAGTTGATGGAACTGTAGCAAAGAGCAGACTTCAACTATTACATGGAAAAAACTCAGTAAATGAAAGGATTCACTCAGTTCTTATACTGACAACCCTTATGACTATATATAGGAGAATCTTCCAAGCAAATAATCTCTAATGCTTTGGAGGAATCATTTGCTCCTATAAATTACATCACAAAGTGAACAAAGAGAGAATTTCCAAACAACAAAAAGAATCACCTGGAACAGGTACAACAAAAATGAATATTCCAGAAAATAAGACACAGAAATACTGTGAATAAACCTGAATCATAATGTAGCTTAGAAAATTTGATTAATGGTGGCAGATCATTCTTCAAAGACAAAGAATATCAAATCTCAGAATGAATTTTGATGAAAAATTCTCATAAGAAAAATACAAACTGAAAATATCTCTCATTACAGGATGAGGATATTGAAATTTTATGAACACATCCTCAAAAAGTGAGACGTGAATAGTAGTCTTATTAAAAGGATTATCAACTATGCCCACTCACTGAGAGTCAAGAAATATTGGTCAATCAAAATCAAAGATCTCCTGGTATTTAGCATCACTGAGAAAATAGTGTGATGCAACTCTACATTCAGAAGACTATTTGACAATCATCAGTGGTAGATAAACCAAAAACTAGCACTGACAAAAACTGGGCATCAATTGAATGGAAGAAAATTCAGTAAGAAGATAAAGGCATTTATTTAGAAGAAAAAGCTCTCAAAAACTAAAGTAACACCAGTTAAATTATGATTGGTTAGACATAATGATACTGAAGTTAAGATTCTTGTCCCTATGTGCAGATATTTTGGAATTTAAATCCTAAATCCATTATTCCTAAATGATAAAATCAGTAAGTTTTGCATTTTATCATAACACTGTAAGAAATGTGTTCGCAGAAGAAGAATCATTTCCCCTGTGAATAGCATTCATGAAAATTTTTACATCATTATCCTTCAATCTACTTCATTGTGAGCATTTATTCCCACACATAATTTATTTCACAAAGGGAATCAGTTCTTGACTTTTATCTGCATTACTTGGAATTAGATCTCTGGTATTAATCTCCTTGCAACAGCAGAGAAAATAATTGGAAAGGAAGGGAAAGTAAAAAATAAAGAATGGATTACAAATGAAATAGTGAAAATGATAGAAGAGAAACGAAAACTAAGAAGCTCTATAAAGGATGAAGATAAACAGAAGCAAAAGAAATAAAACAAAAAAAAAGAGATGAAAAAAGCAAGAGAAAAATATTACGAAAACTTATGCATGGAAATAGAGGATAACCTGAATGGAGGAAGAATGGAAAATGGCTACAAATTAATAAAGGCATTCTTTGGGGATTATCGAAACAGAAGTAAGGTAATAATGGACAAAAATGGCATTTTATTAGATAAAGATGACGAAATCATTGAAAGATGGAGAGAATATATCGAGGTACTGTATGGAGATGAAGAATTGCCAGAAAATAATATTGAAAACAGTTTTGAAAGAGAAAGAGAAACAATACCTATAGATGATATGGGTGAGCCAATACTGAGAGAGAAATTTGATCTAGCAATGAATAACCTGAAAAATAACGAATCCCCAGGTGTGGAAAACATACCAGCTGAAATTCTTAAGGCAGGAGGAGCAATGATGAAGGACAGGCTCTACAACCTCATCAGGTTGATTTATGATCAGGGATTTTAAAGCCAATTTGCCAAAAGCCAACCCTGCAGATTTTAAAGCCAATATCATAATACATATAACTAAGAAAGTAGGGGCAATAAGATGTGAACAATGCAGAACGATAAGTTTAGTATCACACGCGGCAAAAATAATGACAAATATTATCCTCCGTCGCATGGAAAGAAAAGCTGAAGCAATGCTATCAGAGGATCAATTTGATTTTAGAAAAAATAGGGGTACAAGGGAGGCAATATTGGCTTTAAAACTGATCGTAGAAAAAAGATTGGAGTGGAATACGAAAACATACATTGCATTCATAGATACTGAGAAAGCCTTTGATAATGTTAAATGGGACAAAATGTTTGAAGTGCTAAAGAAAGCTGGAATCAAGTACAGAGAGCGGAGACTCATGTGGCATCTATGCAAGAATGTAAAGCTATTCTGGAGGGTGAGGAACAACAATTAGAAGCTAAAATCCAGAAGGGAGTGAGACAAAGATGCTCATTATCACCAGTGATATTTAACATGTATATGGAAGAGGCCCTGAAAGAAGTCCAGAAAAGAGCAAGAACTAAAACGGGTGTGAGAATACATGGCAAAAGAATAGACATGCTAAGATTTGCAGACGATATTGTTGTCCAATCAGAGAAGGAAAAAGACCTCCAAACCATGATAGAGAAGATGAATTACATCATGGGAATAAGGTACAACATGAAAATTAATACCAACAAAATGAAGATAATGGTATGCGACAAGGAGGGAAAGGCAAAAGTGCAGATTGCGGTTGGCAATAAGTTTTTCGAACAAGTAGATTCCTATGTATACCTGGGAAGTAGGTTCACAAGAGATGGACGAAGTAGAAACGAAGTCAGAAGCAGGATTAATCAACAAGATATATGCTCCTTTAATAAAAAAAATTAAGCTCTTTAAGTCCCAAGCCAACAGTCTACAAATAAGAAAGAGGCTTCTTAAAACCTGTATGTCTGGAGTGTGATGTTACACGGGTGTGAGATGTGGACCTTAGGTGCAGAAAAGAATAGAAGAAATAATTCGTTTGAAATCTGGTATTATAGGCGCATGCTCAGGATTGGATGGACAGAGAGGATGACGAATGAGGAGGTTCTGCAAAGGATAGAGGAAAAATGTAGCTTAGGACAAACAATAGTTTAGGGATTAGTTAAGTTTGTTGGACACTTACTGAGGCATGAAGGAATCCTGAAACTAATAATGGAAGGAAAAGTTAAGGGAAAGTGAAAGAAAGGAAGGCCACATCTGCAATATCTAAGTCAGACAATGAAGGACGTTGGATGTAAAAGCTACACAAATAAAGAGGAAGGCAGATAAACCTGAGGAATGGCGAGTTGCTGCAAAAAAATTGATAGATTGAACACTGAAGAAGAAGATTAAGTGGTATCAAATTTGTATCTATGACAATAATGATTCAAACCATAATGTTTAAATATTTGTTTGCAATAAATGTTTCAACATTAACCTAAATATCTAAGAAGGATATATAATAAGGAAAAAGCATAAAATAAATAGTAATGATGTAGACAGACATTAATTTCTAAAGTCACCTTATGCATTTGCCTTGAGATGTCATGTACATAGTAACATAACTACAAAAGTCAAAGCATGCTTACTCTAGAAAAGAAGAGATAGCAAGGGATTGTGGAAGCAATTTAAGGCTGGAGAATGTTACAGTTATTTTATCAAATAGTTATGTATTCATAAAGCAGAGAGGAGCTATGTTCTATCCTGTGACATTTAAGCCACATGCAGCATTTTCAGGTCCTCAACATTGTTCATTTTTCTGAAAAAAATATATGTATTTAAATAACTTTTCTTCCCAATATTGTCTATTTTATCAATGAAAGTTCAGAAGGAAAGTATTTAGATTTATTTAGCAACTTTAATTGTTTTCCTCCACATGATTTGGCATTGAAATGTCTGAATGTAGGTGATACGGCACTCAAACGTAGCCTGGCATTTTTCATATGCATTCAACTTAGGTGAAAGCAGTTCTGAGTGAGATTCCTGCTGGTGGCTCACTTGCAAAATTACCTTAGCTGTCAAGTACTATTAAAATTACCACTACTGTTTCCATACACTGTGTAATAGTTTCATATGAGGCCAAATAATTTACATGTGGCCTTCATATAAAAAATGGTTCCCAACCCCTTTATTGACACAAGGCTTAAAGAATATTTTACACAAGGCTTAAAGAATATTAATGACAAATATTGTTCAGAATCAAAGAATGAGTTTCAAACTGGCACACTTACCTGACAACAAACAAGTGAATGCTCATGCACTTCACTGAACAATGTGCGAAATATCTGATGCTTGTACTCCTCATTTTCTTCTGTCCATGATAACTCTTCTGAAACTCCACCAGTAAAGTCAACCAAGGCATCCTTCAGTGTCCCATATTCAAGATCCTCATATGAACCCATGAGCCTGCAAATATATGATTTATCGCATAGAGCAATAAAAGTATGAACTGTAACAAAAATTTTTAATTCACATGACAGTTAGGTTTCTTAAATACTTGATTAGTCAATTATGAAAGCAGGAAAAATCACTAATTTTCCAGGATCAAGAATGTGGCAAATATTGAGAGACCTTTTTCCTGATTGAATACATATATATCTTAAACCGAATAGATACTTTTGATTCTAAAGAGATAAATAAAATTGGTGTAATTCAGGACAAGAAATTAAGATTTTGATGTTATGAAGGTAAAATATCACAATCAGGAAGCAATTTCAGTAACTGAAACTTGATGTGAGTGGTCACTATCTTCTTACAAAATCTATTTCAATAATAATTCAGCAGAAAATTGCAAGAACTAAAATCATGCTTTACCAGAACAACACTTCTAAAATTCTTGATAAACCCATCTAATACTATATACTATAATATATTTCACTATCTGACAAGTATACAAAGGGAGAGCTATCTTTCAAAGTCATAGACTTGATGACTTAAAGGCAACAATTGTAAAGATGAGTGCATGCATTGTGACATGACGAGAAATGACCAGAACAACCCCTTTGTGTTTTCAAATTGTCCTCTTAGAGATCCAATTTCTTCCCACAATTTTCTAAAGATTGATTTCCCAATGCTTTCCCTTCCCCTCAATTCAAGTGAAATACGGTAATTCATTTGAAAGCCGGAGAGATTACAATATTTTTTGTTAGGTAATTTGATAACACGAGAAGATATTTACTTCGCATATGCCTTCTCAACGAGAGAAACCCACATCTCGTTTGGATTACAACTGCGAGTAAAAAGAGGCAACCCAGAATCATTGGTGTCTGGCTCCGAAGAAGCTGATGGCGATGAAGGAGCAGTGGGGGTTACTGATAGCACTGGAAGCTGATCGTCGACAACAACATCAACCCACTTTCCAAAACGCCAAAATCGAAAATGAAATATTCCCGCATATTTTCTTTTGGTTTCTTCGGAAGCAATTTCGGCTGCTGCTTCTTCGGTGGATACTGCAGGTTTTTGATCCCATAGTTGTTCGCGGTAATTAGGAATCACCTGTAGAGACAATTAAGGAACATAAACCAGCTTCATAATAATGGCTCATAAAATACCGCAGAAACTGAGACATAGAAAATACTTTGCTTAAATTAGAAATCATTAGTGATTCAATGAAACCTTAAATTTCTTTTCTTCAACCATGAAAGAAAATTGATAGGAAATTACAGATATTTTGGAATGCGCTAAACATTTCGGTTAATCGTAAGCGTAATAACAACCAAAAATTTACTAAGATGTTAAAAAATCTAAATATTATGATCTCAAACCAAATAGGAGGTTAAAATACATATACTTTTAAATTTTTAAACAATGGTAAAATAAAATCTTACCCTATTCCACAGCTCACTTGTATTACACAAAGCATAACAGGCAGTTACAAACCAAGTTTTTCCCAGCTTTCCTCGAACGATGTTTAAATGTTCGTTTTCCAAAAACATGCAAGGATTAATACATAATTCCTGAAAATAAAATGGAAAACGTCACAATATTTTTTTCTTAGTAATAATAGGTATAGAGAACTGATCCAAAAAATAACCTGAGGCCTTTTCCACACGACATTTCCAGGAGGGGGTTTTCCACGGTAAATACTGAGAGCAGTCGGTGGGAATAGTGGATCAGAGAAAAGAGTTCCCAGTTGTTCGTGTTTCGCCTTCAAGGTCTCATACTTCTGACTTTTAAAGGGAACTGCTTTCGCTCTATTCATCATTCCGAACTATGAAAACACATTTCGATAGTATAAGCTGAAAGATACCTAAGAACTTCAATGAAAGAATTCTATGAGAACCATTGAGATTCATTACTACTATTTTTAATATTATCCATTATTAGAAATGCAAAGATATTACCTCATGAAAATAAAATGTACCAAACGGCTGAACAGTAGTTCTCCCTCATCATATCGTCAATTTTCTAAAATATCCATTCTAAAAAAGATAAAGAAAAGCATTTAACAAATCAGTACTTTAAATTTTGCTCATTATTCGTCTCGGGATGTATTTGTTTGCTATCGACAGCTGAATGTCAAAATCCTCTAAGTCAATCGATGTATCGCTTCACAGTCAATGTTTCAGAACTGTGTGTCAATGTCGTGACCATGGGTTACTCGATTATCAACAATAAAAGGAACATACATATCCAAAACTTTCTTTTTCGTTTAATAATTCGTGTATGACTTTCTAAGATTGGTAAGAAATTAAAGAGAATGTAAGAAAAAAACCTCGCGGACGATCCTTGTCAGTGTAAGTGGTCGACTTGTAACGTACACAGTTGTGCGTAATGTTATCATTGGGACTTCGCATATCTCACTTGTATTAATTAATTCAAATTCACGCGATTCTTGCTTCAAATATTGCTGTGTCCATGTTCATCCTCAAAGTCTAATATTCATTTCCACTCCTTGTGTGGAACGGCTATCAAATATAAATGGAACCTAACGAATGAAAGGAAATAAGTTTAATTTCGGAAACTATAATTTACCTCTTGCCTCGCATTCTTCTTCTCCAGCCCTTATTCTAATACATATTGTGTGGAAACATTTCTTTTATCTTTATTTCACCTTAATCTCTTCAACGTTGTGTGGGACCAACAAGTGGGAGACCCGGGTTCGATTCCCGGCTGCGGCAGACTTTTTCTCTTTCAATTTCTTCTTCTCTTCAACGTTGATTTGATTTTTATTTATCTGCTGGGGTAGATTTAGGCCCCTTCTTCCCCTACCCCAGCAGGAAATTTAGAATCAAGTACAAAAATATAACCAGTTCATTTGGCAGTGCATTAAAGGCTCTGGCAAACGATGTTATGAATATGCCTGCTATCCTCACTGTGCGGTGGAAGGGGATCATGAGGGTATCAGAGATATTACAGTAACCCTCTGGCATTTGATATTTTTTATGTCTTTTAAAAACAATATTTTGTTTGACTTACAGATAATCAGCCGCGTTGTTGGCTAAGAAATATTTTAACCACACTATATCCTGCAAATACAATATCTCATTTAATGTTTTGTTCAAGAAGTGATTACTATATATATTTTTCTTTGTCTTGAAAGATAAATTTCATTGGTTAAAACCAATTAACATCTGATCCTTTTGGGATGCAAGCACCTACAGCTACAGGGCGAATGTTCAAGAAGAGACAAGACGTGAACATTGGCAAATATGTACCTTTGCAATAAACTTACAAATCTCATTGTCATTGTTTAAACCAAGTGTCTTATTGCTGTAGCCCTGATTTGAACTTTACATAATTATCATCGATGGTAATTAAATCTTTTAGTTTTAAGATTTTGACAAGGGGCGGCTTTTAATGGATAGAGTATAAAGCATGCCCCATAGCTATTATTGGAAATGGAAGTAAAGAATGGAATGAAAAAGTTCTTGCTGGGTTCTTCCTCTGCTTTAAGATCAAGAAAAAGTGTATAGTTTAATCAAAATTTCTTTGATCATTCAAAAGAAGTTAGTTAAAATTGAATTCAAATTTTTATCTCTTGCTACATCTTTGATTAAAACACCAAATTTTCAATTTATGATAGTTTATAGTTACTTTTTTTGAGTTGCATTCCATGTAGAAGGACCTTATTGGTTGAGCATAAATATTTATGTATTTAAATCAAAAATGCTTAAAGATTTTTAAATTGCAATTTTATTCAGTTCCTGATTTGTCATCACACAGTTTGTACACATCCATCACTCACATGAATTCCTTGGTGCATAAAGGCAATGTTGAATGATTGCCCTTATCAGATTAGCATTGGATCCAAGGAACATAAAGGTAACTTAAACATTCAGTAAATATTAAGGTGCATGATGGCATGACAATAAAAATGTGGTAATTGATAAAACCACAAAATATCCTTCACACACAGTTTCATGAAATGTTTGAGAACATGTATTTAAATGGGATACAAAGAAATGAAAAAATCTAGGTATTGAAACTTTCATGAGGATACAGTAGATGGCTCATCAAATCATGATGACATAGGACTATGAAACTTTATCACATAATGAAGTCAGAAATTAATAAATCTTAAATAGATGATCATGTCTGAAGAGATGACTTGAAGAACCCAAGAATTTTCACACTATAAAAATCACATGAGGTTACAAAGAGAAAACAACTTATGTCTTAAAAATTTCTTTAGTAATTGCCATTGGTATGGCATATTACCATTGGTTGTCACTAGCTGGACATGGAATGATTGGCATTATAACAAAAGTTTCAGCTATCTTTTTCTTTTTTTTACAATTGATTACTAACTTAAGGAAAATTAGTAGCATAATTACCGAGAGAATTTAACTAATCAAACAAATTAGCAGTAAAAAAAATAGTTAAGAGATATCTAAGGAAAATTAATAAATTATTAACTCAACCACAGAATGTTACCTCAAAGCTTATACTTACATCAAATAACAGCACATGAAATCAGCAACTAAGCAGGAGATGAATGAAGTACCACTCAGGAAATAGATTTATTATCAACAACACTTCCTTTTGGGGCCATAATTAAACCTACTCAAATCAAGCAAAAACAAAATAATAATTAAATTTCCAGTTTATGACATTCTAGCTGGAAATTTTAGATGTAAAATATGAAAAATTACCAAATAAAAGTTAGTTATAAACACTCAAAACCAACACCTCTGAATAGCTTAAGTCACAGCCAACCTCACAACAGTTTAAAAAATAAAACAACGGGACAACAGTCAATAGACATCAAATGTTTAGCATTGAAATGTTGACAACATCCACTGTTACATGTCTCTAAATATTCCAAGGATGGCAAACAGTAAATAAACAACATGCATGGGATTAAAAACTTCTGTACGATGGTGAAACAAAGTTTTTGGCAGATTTCTCAAGGTAACAGATATGTCCAAGGGAGAACATATTTATTTACTTCTGTAAAACATAAATCACACTTGAAAACTAGTGCTTGATTTAAACTATGCCAATTTCACAACATATGATTTAGGCATAGTAAGATGGAGGAACAATCATATCAGAGAGAACACTGAGCTGCTGTTCTGAAAATTTTTCCTGATGCTCAAGCCAATTGTCCTGATGTGTCCGTTTGAAGTCGCACAGCGTCTTGCGTATAGTGGACTAAAAAGAAAATAATCAGCACAAAGCAAAATTAATTAAAATGATAATGTATGGCAATATGAAAAATTGGTAATAAAATGATTAGTCGTACCTAAAATCTCTCCCACAAACTATTACATAAAATAATAACTGATTCAATTATTAAACAACCTTACGTATCAGTACAGGAATACCTGTTATACTTTAGTAAAATACAACGCTTGTATTCTAATAAAAGATTTAGAAATACAATTGATAAAAATATTTGTTCTAAATTCAAAAATAAATATTTAAATCAATCAAATACACATAAAAGAAAACTTTAAAAGGAAAAAGTGACAAACACGAGCTTTGTTCATGCATAACGCTTGTGCTATCAAAGTTCAAACAAATATATAAAAACCTATATTTGAAGGATGAATTTGTGAAAAGACATCATAGAGATGAGAAATTTGGTTATTTCCCACATAAAATTTAATACAAACTTGTTTGCATCTTCAGGTACAAGAAGAACAAACTTTCAGTTCATGTATGTCCCTTTAATTTTCACTAATTGATTATGATGGTAATAGACTCATTTCCCAAGAATAAAACTATTTATTTTTCAATTATAAAAAAATCATCTTGAGTCATCAATGATTTTGTTATTTCTTCTCTGAAGTTTAAACTATTAAATTTCCAAGAAAATAATGTCAATATAAGATATTGAATCTCTCTCTTACCGGGATAGGCTGGGGATCATTTAGATGGTTTCCAAGGATGAGGAAAATGTCAGGAAGAAATTCTGGCACTTCATATGGATGGGCATTCACAAAGGCACACAATCCTAGGATTCCAGAGTGACGCAAAATCATCGCAGTGGAAGCCTTTCCATTTAACCCTTTCTCTGTTATTCCCTTGCGCTTGTTAGGACGAATTACTTCTGTTTCACATTTCCTCTTAAAGTCCTCCTGAGAAAATATAACAACATAAATTCAAAGGAAAGAATTAAAATGTGTGGTAAGATATTAAATCTGCAATCAATTAGGATGTTGACTACAATGCTCTCAAATTGAAGTATCATTTTTCAATGTTTCTCTGAGGCACTGAAGGCCTTCATGATTTTACAGATTAACTTCTCACTAAATTCATCATTAAATCAAAAAAAAACCTCTCTTGGTGAAATATTAGTTGATTTAAATATCTTAAGGGAAATAATTATGCATATTTTGAGTAGTTTGAACTGCATCAACTTATCAATGTACAAGTCATGAAGGTCATGTCATGTAATGACCACTTCAATGAAGGTCATGAAGTTCAATGAATTAACCAACTAATACATCATTGCACTATTGTCCAAGCAAAATATTCAAAGGATTTTTGTTTTAGAAGACCTCAAGATTTTTGAAGCATTGTTCTATCTCAACAATGTTGTACTTATATCCCCAAGGACAAGGCAATTCTTTCACATGGGAGAAGATGAAGAAGTCAATAAGGCACAGGAGAAAAAGCATGGTAGACTAAACTACCCGCATGTGCAACAGCCACATAAGCTGAACGAGTCAATGCATTAAGATGCACAAAGTGCACTCCTAAGAACAACAACCCCCACTGCTATATCTTAGCTACCCCTAACTTTGCCAGATAGTTTTATCAGTTAGGTCTAATTACTTCTGGGCCCTCATAAGCACTGTCTATCAACCAGGCTAAACATCATCTTCCTAATGATAGCTGCATCTTCACTATTTCTAGGGTAGTGAATCTTCCACCTGTTCTGACATCTGTTTCAGAAATGGTGTCATACTAAATATTGGAAGTATGACACCAGTTATAGAACATGTGGCACTGGAACAGGTGGGGTGATAAGAAAAACTTTGAAAAGCAAAACAAGAAAAGAAACCCAAATAAAATTTTATAAATTGTAGAGGCCCTACTGCATTGTATGGGTCAGAATGTTGGGCACCAAAACAAAAAAAAATCAAACAGGGTCATCAGAAATTTCTCAGAGCGGTGAAGGTTGTAGAAGGATAGACAAATTAAGGGAATGCATCTATAGGAGATGAACTAGGTTTACAGGTGATTTCAGATAAATTAGTACAGTATAAGAAAGGTGGAAAGGACACAGTATGAATGCATAAGGAGTGATTTCCAAAGCAGGCAATGGTATATAAGACATCAGGCAAAAGAAGCATTGAAAGACCAAAGATGAAGCCAGAACAGGCTTAAAACCTTAACTTGGAAGGAAGTAGGAACTTGGAAGGGAGTAGTAACCTTGTAAGGAAGTTAATCTGCATGCTTTGACCACTTGCTTTCTTCATTAGCTTTAGGGGTGTGGTAGTAAATTGACCAAACAACAAAGTAGACCAACATTTGAAATTAGTGATTACACAATCAAAGAGCCATTAAGTTTATCTTGAGATAAGTGCAACATTTTCCCTGATGATTGCTTAAAGATGAAGATCTTGGCCTACATAGGAGAGAGAGAAGTAGAGCCCAGAGCAAAGACATCTTAAACAAATGCATAACATAGTGGTTTTGTGCACAGCTCCATGGCTGACGGGTTAGATGGAAGATGGAATTTTTAGTCTCAACCTCACCCAAATAAAGATTATTTACTATCATTATATAGATCTATTGGACTATTCCTCGATGGTGATACAGCAGTCTTTGAGCACTGGAGTCCCTGATTAGACTACAATTCTAGCTTTTTCACCGAGATACAATGGACACACAGTCATCATCCAGAATTGTTCGTCCAAATTAGAAGCACGTTTACTACTTACAAAAAGTGGCATTTTGTAAATAATAGTCAACATACATAGTAATAAGATCAGAATAGATCTCTATTGCATTGCCTCTCTTCAGTTGAAGGAAATGAATATCCATACTAACTTTCACTTTCTCAATGGTTTACACCATTTTGAATTCAAATATACAGTACATCAGTACTGGAAATTTGTTATATGCCATAAACACTCAACATTATAAATCAAGCCTTTTGGGTTTTTGTCTAATTAACAATACAACCACCTTCATAACAAGAGTTTGGAGCATCGGTAATGCATTAAAAGAGCCAATGGGGTGATAGCATAAGAAGTTTGGGATACTTTGGTCTATTACAGGTTTACGTTAAAAATATTTTGCCCACTTCATTACATCCTGATTTTCTAAGGATGTGTCAAGGAATGTAAAACTAAAAAGTCAGAGGCATACTTACAAGCAGCTTTCCTTCAGAAACTATGAAACCACAATGAAGCAAACCTCCAAGCACCTGTGAAGCCTTCTCTCTCACCTCCACTCTCTCATCTTCTAATGGCTGCAGCACCAAACTGGTCACCTGATGAATTAAATATAACTTTGAAAAATGATCCAAGTGATGTTTGTCATGTCGATAATTACTATGAGGAAATTGTACAAACAATTAATTTTGCATTTTGTAATCTCTAATCTCATCTTGTTGATATAACTATGAAACCGAAAAACATTCTACGATAAATACAATAAATAAAAAAGTGTGTAAAGGAGCAGACAAGATGACAGTCAGCATTTCTATGGAAAAAAACATACCATTACACAGCTGCATAATTGGAAATCTCTAGGCTCCTAGCCAAAAATAACAGGGAGATAAGGGGTGCTGTTTGAATTATGATTAGGGCCCCTAAGTCTCAGGGGGGGGCCTGCATTACAGGCATAGTGGGGCGTATCAGTACATCTGTATTCATACTAATGCTAATATGTAAAAATTTTTAAGAAAATGAAGTAAAACATTTTAAATAGGAGGAAATTTTTGTAAGATAATATGGCTATGAACGTAGAGAGAATAGAATGGAAAATTAATGTTGCCAGCATAAACGCTGTTGTGCTGCATATCATGAATGAATCAAATGATTGTAATATAATCATTGGATGATTTTGAGTAATTGGTTAGAATGTTTCACATTTTCTTGGTTTAATACCCGCAATTACCCACATTTAATGTGCATACATAATGAATCCTGAAAGTTTTTCATCCTTTCTATTACATAGGACATAATGCCATGATGGATCTTGATCTGGATAAATCTCACCTGATAACAGTAAAACAATAATGACAGAAAACCAAAGAAAAATATTTCAATGAGTTTTGCACCCACATTTTGTCTTACAACTGTGTAAGAAAAGATGAAAATCACCAATTAAATTCATTTAAAACTGTAATAAAATAATGAAAAATATGAATACATAGTTGGCTTTAAAAATAGCAAAATTTAACTGTGTCGAACACCAAACTTGAATTTTGTATTTTGAACAAGCTATCTTTTACTTCCTGCTTTTCAAATTTATTTATCGTTTTATCTACATTTCTGTACCAATGTTTTGAGCTGTAAAAAGGACAATTTTGGCCTCTGAAGACAAAAATCAATAGACTGAATGAATAAGTGAATAGACTTCAAAATTACCTCAGCCACCCAGCTGTCTTGGCTCATAACAGTTGCCATGTTATGAAATACTAATACTTGAAGGTAATCCAGAACAGTAGCCCTGGCCCACCAGGAAGAGCACTGAGCAACCTATAAAAAAACACAATCACAGAATAAATCTAGTTTCAGCTAGTTTTCTTTCTTGTTTCCCCTAATCTAATGAATTTATTATCCTGGCAAAACATTTCAAACGGTTATGACAAAACACAAATTTAAAAATTTAGAGACCTTCAGATACTGAGATTGTTTCATAAATTTTAATTCTGGTGAAGCATACAAATATTATACCTTTTAATACAATAGTAGCTTAAATATCTGACTAAGAGTTTTTATTGTTGGTGAGGTAAATTGCCATTTAAAATCTTATAGATTTCAATTTCCTAAGAAAAGTAGGAGTACAAATATTCATGTAAACAATCCATGAAGTCTTCATTTCATCATGTATTATTTTATTTACATCCAAATATGCGCTAAAAATGGAAATAATCATAACAGTTTGTTCCTTCTAATTAATTTATTATAATTCCAAGGTAAGATGAGATGAAATAAGCATTGTTTCATTTCATTCCACCACAATTCACTACTTTTCCTAAACTTTTTTAAGAACTATGCCACTGTCAATTACGCTTTACTTATGTACATATTAATGAAAAATCAGCCACTATTGTGCATAAAAATTAATTTTAACAAAAAGTACAAAAAACTTAAGTTTCTCAGTTCAAACAAAAAGAAAAAGAAATGATACTTGTGTTTTTCAACAATCCAGAGTTAGTATGAATCCATAAATAGAAAAAATGAAGAATATCTTAGTGTACATATCTTGCAAGTTTTGAGATAATAAAAGTAGAGTTCACAAATCCAAAATTTAGTACTTGCAAGAATATAACACTAAAATTAAATTATACATGATATTTTTTAAGTTCTCATGATATATATGGTACTTCAATCTTTCTAATACAGGGCATGAGCACCTTTAACTAAAGTACTGTGACACCTCACTTGTTTCTAACAAAACTTTACTTTTATCTGATAAATAAATGAACTATAATGCTTCCTTGTTACTGACTCAATTATGATAATTTCCAAGTTACACAACAAACTTAGGTGGTAAATTAAATTGAAATCCTCATATTTCAACCCCCATAAGGCTGGATGACTGACCTGACGTATAGCTGAAAGAGCTGTTGGCACCAGCTGAGGAAGGAGTAAGGAGTGGCTAAGGTTGGCTAAAGTCACAGTACATGTTGAGACAAGATCTTCATCAACATCATAGCTTTCCATCTGACATATGAGGGGGAAGAAAGAATAAAACTCCTTTCTGGCTCCATAAACAGCTCTTGTAGAGCTGCATGTGATCCACTTGCACACTGAAAATATGGGGTTAGTAATCAAGAGTAGCACATATAAATGACATGTACACCATCTTAAAACATATACTGTAGAAAAAAGTTGTACTTAAAAAAAAAGAAAACAAAACAATCTTTGAATTCAAGTCATGCACGTAATGAAAGTTGAAATTCATACCATTATAATGAGGCTATAAGCAAACAAGTGACATTCAGGAATACTGAAATTGCATACTGTAATTGTGTTAAGTTTTAAAATTCCTTTTGTAATATATTTAAATCTAAATTTGTTTAATTACATTGAATAATCTATCACTAAGAGATGGAAAAAAAATTCTTAGGGAACCTTTGTTTATAGAAAGCAACTAAATGCTATTAGCAAGAGGGCCAATCTTCAGACACAACTGATTAAGACTACATAGTCAAATACATGTATATGAAAGGAAGTGATCGAGAGAGAAATTTCTTTGATTTGAGAGAGAACTTGTGAATAATTCCATTCAAAGTATTTTTTTTAATTTCTAGATAAGTGCAACTCTTAAACCACAAGAAGATATAGTACTTCAGAATGAAAATTACTCATTCCCAAATGCTAAGAAGAATTATGATACATTATTATTGGGCAACATACATGTAACTTGCGAACTGTGAGAATGACTTGCCATGAATTTTCCTAAATATGGCATCCCTGGTATATGCCCTGGTTTCTGATTCAGTGAATGTTATAACCAAAAGAAAAAATAACTTTTCTTCAAACCTGTTTTGAGAAGGCGAATTGCATTTTCTCTTTCAGGGTCCTTTGGAGAAGAGTTGCCATTCTTTCCACTAACTTGCACCATTCCTAACATATTGGTTGCTTCACTCACTCCTGTAGATGATGTAGCTGCAGCTGTATTACATGAATCTTTTGATGCTTGTTTGAAGTGATTGGCAGAACTGGGGTGATCTAAATGTTCCACAATAACGTCATTCAATATTGTCAGCTTTGGCAAAACTTCAGAAACAAATTTATCTATGTGCGGAGAGCGAGTGCGGTTTCCTTCGCCAAAGACAATATCTGGTTGGAATATGTTGGTGAGCATACTGTTCAAGAAAAGCAAGCATTTAAACAAAATCATCTTTCATCATACATAGTAATAACCTTTAAAAACAATTATTTTTACTGAATTCTAAACTAATACTACTGACACCATCACATAAATTGTTGATATGACACCATCACATAAATTGATAAAGTTACTTCTAAACTTAGGAGACCAAAGACTTTACGTTCCATGTTTGAATAAATAAATTTATGAAAAATAAATTATTATAAAATCTATTACTTCTTCAGGCAAACCTCAGAATTGCCAAGCTTTCGTTCACAATTCAAAATATATACGCATAAAAGTTTTTCCTCATAGGTATTCAAAAGTATGAAAGAAGAGCCTGGAATGAACTGGAGTGATAGGCCAAAAATACAACTGGATATCTAAAATATTAAAAACAGAAGCAGAAAGAAGTCCTCCATGCATACAGAAAACACCTCTGGAGATTTCAAATTGAATAATAAGTTTGCAAGTCAATGGGTGAAGATTTATCCACAGTTTTTTTTGGAATCTGCTTATGAATGCGGTTTCAGCTAATGAACGTTTTAGTATAAGTGCACCTTAACACAAAGCAGCAAACATGAATGGTCAGGCAATTCCAGTATCTTATCTTTTCTGTCTGTATGTGGGGCAAAGAAATGAGCTGACCTCATCACATAGGGAGCACATCCACCAATTAATATGGTGGTATTCATTGCAACTGAGTAGTATAAAACTTCCATATTTCCACAAAAGAAAGACCGAGTATTATTTTCCCCACTAATATTAGAGACCGTTATTTTTCCCCCTAAAGATGCCTCGAGGCTTATTTTAATAGTCTTGTTTTATCACACACAAAAATGAAATTTGTTCAAGCACAAAAATCTACATTCACTCAAGCAATGTTAAAAATATTAATTATAGTTATTTGTCAATTCATTACTTTATAATTCAAATCATCAGTCATGAGTTTCAACCAATGACCAAAATCCAACCATCTGGCTGATCACCTCAACTAGGGCTTAAATTTAGTATATGGCTTACACTAAGAATCTACTAAAATCATTAAATGACTCATTTTTAGGTGAAACAGTGAGAAAGAAGACTTTGTTGAAGAAAATTGCTTCTTTGCTCAGTCAAATTTTAATTTGTTGTTGTTTAGTTTGCTTGTTGTTGAAAACTATTTATAACTCCAAATTAAAGTGATAAATTTAATATTTTTACCATAACCTTGAATTAAACCAAGCCAAGACTTTCAGATAAGTATTTTTTATAGATAAAGACGGAAATGTGGAAATTTATTCCTGAATAACTACAAACACATACTTTCATTAAACTACATAAATGTTGGCTAAATTACAAATGAGAAAACAATACAAACCTTCCAAGTCTTTCTCTCACATTTTGGAAGGGATGAGTGAGGTAAGGGGTGAGATAATTCAGTAGCCTGTGAAAGAGTTCGGCTACTCTCCACTGCTGCTGATTCAGAGCTCCCTGCAATGTGTAGAGACGCCTGGAAAAACATAATAATAACTTTCATATTTTTCTATTAGCTGCAAATATGTTTCTAATAAATGACTACTTAAATCATAAGTTATGCCATAGTTAACATACTTCTGGGATATAGAAAATGCAACATTAATCAAATAAAAAATCTTCTAGTATACTGCCGGAGAAAATTAAAATGAAAATAATGGAATAAACACTCAAAAAATAAATCAAGATTCATCTTGATATGAGTATTTTCCCCTCATATATTTATCTATGCTCATTCTATTTTACTTACAGCAAATATTTTACTAAATTTCCCTATTCCTGCATATGTAATAACTATTATTTATAAATCAAAATTTGACAACTGATGCATAAATCAAAGAATATTTTGCAGGTAGTTGAAGTCCATGTATTTACTTTAAGTTGAATTTTGACTGAATATAAAAGATTACTAAATCACATGGAAATGGGGTTCAAAAAGTGATAAAATGTTTACGTCGAGTTAAATATACATTTTTATAACTTTGATAAAGATAGAGCATATTTTTACAATCCTAGGTTCATAGTTTTGGAGAAAAATTAATCAAGAGTTACAAAGTTATAACCTTTGACAAATATGAAAAATAAGAATAGATTGCTTGAGGATTAGGAGATACTGATTCTCTACTAACATCTTTATTAAAATGTTCTACAAAAGAAACTGTACTTAGCCTTGGCAAACCCACTCTGTATGATAATTAATGATTTTAAAGTTTTTAAGAAGATTCATAAAACAAGACATTATTCTCAATTTTAAGTAAGTTAATACAATGTATTTTTTTTAATTCAAGAGTAATATATAAGATTCAGAAAAACAGATATTACAGTTCTTAGAACATGCATCCAATTCAATGAACTCTGAATTTTAACACAATACAGTGACCTCTTGAATATCTGGGCCAAGGGCAAAGATAGGATGCATGAAACATGGATAATATATAACATAAGGACATAACTAAACTTTCACTCAAACTTTCATAATTTACATAAATACTAATACACCATTTATTGTTATTTGCACACATAATCCTTTCTATGTGATTGTTGTCATCTTTTTAGCAGAGATAATGTCACCATAAATATCACAAAGAGTAAGAAATCATGCATGGATCATCCGAAAACTGAATGATCCTCCCACCAATAATTGGGAGTTTGCTGTAATTATACCTTACCCGCAGTCCAAAAATGAAGCATCTTCTCGGAGAGGGTCTTCCATCAGGATCTCTAGTAACCAATGGAGGCGATTGGGATCTCTGCTTTCCTGAAAATAAAATTCTGATGTAATGAACCTGACCAGAACTGAAATCCTTGAGTAAGAATAATGACTCATGGCAAATTTTGCCACTTAATGCACTTAAGGGGCAACAATATAATCTCTTCATTGTGACTCAAACTTAGAATTTTTTATAGCAGAACTACACACAGATAAATAAACAGACAAAGTGTATGAGCTAGCAGACATGGTAGACATATCAAAAAGTGCTATAAATTGCACGTTGACTGAAAATTTGGACATGAGAAAGCTGTGCGTGAAATGGCACAAGGTTTTTGCTCACAATGGAACAAAACCAGCATCCTGAGGATGTTTCAATAGAGTGTTTGGCAATGTTTCACAGCAATAAAGCTGAGTTTTTATGGCAATTCATAACCATAGATGAAACATGACTCCATCACTTCACACCTGAGACAAAGAAACAGTCAAAACAATGGACTACAAGGGCAGAATCGGCTCCAAAGAAGGCGAAGACAGTTCCATCTGCTGGTAACGTTATGGCATCATTTTTTTAGATTTGCATGGGATAATTATATCGATCATATTCAAAAAGGAAAAACAATCAATGGTGAGTATTATTCAAACTTATTACCGTGTTTTTGTGATGAAATCAAGAAAAAACAGCTGCATTTGGAAAAAAAACTATTGTTTCTTCGAGACTGCACCAGTTCACACATCTGTTATCAGTACGGCAAAAATTAGTGATTTGAAGATCGAATTGCTTCCTCACACAACCTATTTGCCAGTTAGAGGTTAAGTCTTCGGTTAATGGCTATTTTGAGGAGTTTGACGGTTCTCACTATAAACACTGTATTGAAGCTACTGAACATCATGGGAAAAGTGTATTGAGCTAAAAGGAAACTATGTTGAGAAATAAGATATTTTTTCCTAATTTTTTTGCTTTCTTTGTTAGAGCGAGTACTTCTGGGACTACCCTCATAGAAGGTAAAAAAACTTACCAAAGAGGTTGCGCAACAAATTCCCCAATCACCTGCATCCACAGTGAGATTGGTGAGAGCAGTTCGAATGACAGGCCCAAGGAATTCCCACAGAGACTCCACTTTCTCATAGGGCCAATGCTTGCTTCCTCGAGCTAAACCTGTCACAAAATTAATCAAACAAATGAGGTATATTTTCCAATAAAGATATTTTCGTTGATTAAACAACTCAATTTTTTTCAATACCAGCAATTATTTCAGCAGCACATCTATGATTACTCTCCAGTTTTCCTCCAACAAGCCTAGTAAGATGAGGTTTTAATAATTCTAAGAATGTATCTCCATGGTTACGAAACAGTCCCTGTGACAAAACAAAATTAAACATAAGGCAAAAATCTACCTAAATTTGAGGAATATAAACTAAGTAGGTATACATAATAGAAAGTGCAAAATGTCTATTACAAGAGAATGGTTAGGAGGAGATTGGAGCTTCCTCTGCAAAAGGTGGCTTACAAAGTACATGTGTAGACTTTGTTTAACATTTATTGTCACCTTATTTAAAGAGTTCATGTCTTAATAAACAGTATCAACCATAGTCATAACATACCTTAAACATTATGAACCTTAAACCATTGAACTTGTCTTTTCCTTTCTTCTCCTCCAGAGAAAGAAAGTCTATCAACTTGTCTATATTGTCTTTGTTTGAGAAAAATGTGTGTATTTCCTTCTCAGATGAAGTCATTTCATCAAAAGGTCTATCAACATCGGGTTGCATGCTGTATTGGGCATAGACCTTCATTTCTCTGAAAAGTACAAAAAAAAAGGCAGATTATTGTTATGAACTCAAAAAATATTGTTTAACATAGGAATTAAGAAAATACCTCATAAATGTATACTTTAGGGTCTCAATGATGACTGCAGTCCAAGCTTTTGCAATGACTAGCAGATATGTTACAATGATTAGAGAGTTACAATCAAAGTCATAGGCCTTTATTATTGCAAATTATTAAAGGAATAACAAGTGTGAAAAATAGCGACACCGGAAAGTGGGAGACCTGGGTTCATGTCCCAGTCGTGTCGCTATTTTTCACAAAATGCAATAAAAATTGATTATATTTTGGTTGGTTTAACAGCTACAGAGGGGAAAATTCCTTACTTAGGCCAGCAGTAAAACCCTGAGTAAGTTTTATGAGCAAATGCAGTGGAGTCCCACTCTTCCTGAGATGTAGGAATGCGACGTTTCACAATTCCATTTTGACTCCATCCGCTTCCATATTGCACCCATTCATTATCTGGTCTGTCACCAGGCCATATTTTCTCCAAGGACTTGCATCCTTGCTCCTCTGAATTTTCTTGCTTGCAAAATCTGTAGGGATCAACTACCACCTTGACATGTTTCCTCTTGCTTTGTCTTAAGCAGTACACAACTGTTCTAATGGAAATCTGGGAAAAAAGATCAAATATAACTATATATTACAGAAGTTGATAAATTTGAAAAGAAGTGTATATTAACAAAATCTCCGATTTCCGGATTCCATTCCAACTGGTACAACTTTTGACTCTTAAACTCTAATGTTCTGAAACGATTTTCCAATGATCCAACTACAACCACTATAAAATTATAAAGAAAGTCATAAGACGAACATTATACAAGAAAATTGAACACAGAATTGAATGGCAGCAATTTTTTTTATCAAGAGATGTCTTAAAAGGCTAAATTTTGGCAAGTCTAGCAAAGATAAATAATAGACTTTCCTTAACACATTTTCTGTGCTTAATTTCAACACAAGTGTTCCAAAAAGTATCAATATATCACAATAAATATGTTCAATGCAAACAATTAATGACTAATGACGTGGTTTCCAAGTTATTTGTTACCTAAATACCTCAAAAATTTGAATAATACTTACAAATAATATATTATATGAGATTTTTTTATCTTAGATTGACTACAGATGTGAATTTTTTATAAAGACAATTTGTCATCCTTTCCAAATTAATGATATTGCTTTAAACTTTCATGAAATGCTTCCATCCAATTACTTGTAATAAAAAACAGTAAATCAAGAGAAATCCCAAATTTAATGAAAACAGCTGAAAGTGCTGTAAAGAATACATGAGAACCAAAGCAAAGTTGCAAATTATTGTTTTTATTTTGTTAATATTGATATCATGTAAATGAATCTAAATAAGCTGGAGTTCCTTCCAATATTTTTCCCTGACGATCCCAAATTAAACTAGGTTGGAATTCGTGAATGATATTCAGAATATGCTTACCTTTCTCAATTCAATGGAATCATGAATTAATAACGATAGAAAGAATTTCACAGCTCTAGGAGGATATGGCACCAATGGATGCACTAAGTCACGAAGGAAATTAACTCCAAGGGAGAAATAGCGCCAATGTCTATTGAAAAATGAAATAAAAGTGTTTGTGATACTGTCAAAAAACATATCTCAAGGTTGCAGAGCTGATCATTCACAAAATTTTTAATAGAATAATTAACAGCATAAACCAAAAATTTTAACTGGTGGTTTAATGAAAGCAGCAAACTGTTTATACAACAACACCAAAACCATTGTCTCTTTTAAGTGATAAAAAGATAAGCTATAATTTTACAGTAATACTTTCATATTTATAAGCCAAATGATTATTTAAGTAATATTCTATATGAATGAAAGAAATGACTCATCAACAAAAAGATATTTTCAATGAGTTACCTCAAATAAAACTAACATATAAATATAGATGTTTGAAAAAATAAGATTACATTTATAATACTTACAAATTCTGTTTCTCCATTACATCCAACATCTTCTCAATTACACCATGATATAATTCAAGATTTCTTTTACTTTTCTTATCCAATAACATCTCTCCATCTTTTATATCCTCTTCTGAGGGCTTGGAATTCATCGGTAAAGGTTCCCATTTCCATAAATCATGAGCAGCTTCTATGCATCTATCTGGGATCTGTAAATTGATATTTCTTCATAGTTAAGATAGGAGGAGATGACAAATCAACAGTTATGCATTATTTCACAGAATTTTTGATATTTCTCAAACTTTACAGAAGCTTCTCAAAATATTAATAATATTGAAAATGCAAAAAATTATACAGCGTAATGATAATTAGGGTAGTATAAGGGAATATGATTCTTATTACTACAAATAACACAAAAGAACNTAATCACCCAAGGCTAGTAACTCTCCATAAGAAATGCAATGGAGCAATTTTTGAAAATTATTTAATATTCATCCCAATGAAAAAGACATACAAAATTTAGGGATTCATTAGAGGGGCAATGGACTAATACACATCAACATTTTTTTACTAAAGCTATCCTTGATTCAACACCAGATGACTCAAAAATAATCTCATAACAAATGCAAGTAATATTCTTTTGGACAGTTTACAGGCTTTACGAAATTAAATAAGAATAAATGGCCTTACAGAATTGATACAAGCACCTAAAGAATGGATATTAAAGAAAGCTTCTTATTTTGGTCAAGCGATATTGTTTTGGCTTCAAAATTGTCATGTTTGAAGAGAAGGAAATATCTTTTATGATTCAAGGATTAACAATTACACAAGCAAAACTATTTAGGAGTATTTCTTAACCAACCCAATTTTTCAAAGGAAAGTCATACTTTGCTTCATTACAATCAGGTAGGCACAGACACATCAACGTATTTATCAGAGTATGGAGAAAATAGGAAAACGAGATCATTTAGAATAAAAATAGCCACACAAAAGAACAAAGAACTTTCTGTGGTATAAGTTCAGGTAGTGTGAGCTCATGTATTATGTAGTATTTAATACAACATAATTATCTTTTAGATGTTCCATATATATTTCAGCTTCAGATTCCATCATGATCACCATATTTATTCTAGGAGAAGTATTGTGTTTGATTATTCAGATGGATCAGATGAAACATAGTTACACATTTTTAAATGAGTTAAATTTATTTCTGTAATATTTGATGGAGGATTTTATCATATCATAATAATAATTATACTCATAATTATAATAATAAGGTAAATGTATCCTCTCCAACATGTTCCAATAACATGTTTCCACCATAAAGCCAGATACAGAAAACCATGAAATTCATAACGAAGTTCTGACCTGACCATTTTTGTGAATTCCTCTTATAATAAACTAATCTAACAATATTTATAGTTAATTTCCTTTAGTTTCTAAGCATACACGAAGACAGATAATAGAAAGGAAATGAGTAAATCTAAGATGTTCAACTAACAATGCATAGGTATACACAAGGATATATACATATATAGTAAAATTCATTTCATACTAATTTCAAACATTAACTTGGTCCCCTACCAAGGTTTATTTGCTAAAAGTAAACAGTAATGCTCTACACCAAATCTCCATTCAAACCTGCAAACTGAAAATAATTTTAGAAGTTCTACAAGAAAGAACAGTTTAAGAACTATTTTAAAAGTCTCTTTCATTAAACTTCATTGAAAATTCTACAGAGTCCCTTCAATGTGAAATGGTGAAGTTTGCTGTGAACTCTCAGACACTGTTCTCACACTCTCAAATTGATATATTTATAAATATGAATAAAATTAGGTTTACCTCATCAATGAAGGGAAGACATACAGGATTGATTAGCTACAATAGAATCCTTTTTTGGAATAGTCAGACTTAAGTGAGCCTCTTTTTCCCCCAACCTTTTTGGCAATTTTGGGCAGCATGGCACTGCCCCTTTTTAAGATGCCTCTTTTGAAGTAACTAACAAACGCCTGAAACAAATCCCTGAAAGCATATCCCCTGCAAAAAATCTGCACTACTTATATACCAAAATTTGTATGAATATCATCGGTAAACAGACTTATTCTCATTGCGGATGACAATATCGAAATATACCACATTAATTGGCTGTGCTAAGACTATTTGAATTTGGCGCAAGTTCTCCTTCCACCCCTCATGTGACTTTTTGTCATCAGTCATCTAGCTATCACCAAAGAGGCACTTATTGATGAGAATTTTGGCCTGGCCTATATTTCTTATGTTATATGTTAAGTAAATGTTAGCTGTTATTTCTTATAGTGCTGTTTATTCTTGTCTTCATCCAAGAACCAAATTTTGTGTTGTTTTAACTGACGGTATTTCTCTCGAATTCGGCACAAGAGTTAAATGCAGTGGTTTGGATTTCATGTCGCTGTATAACAAGCATTAATTTGTTAATAATGCTGCACCTTATACACCTTGTTTTAATATTTTACAGGAAATTAAATTGGCCTACACTGAGGAGCTAAGAAGAACTGAACTGAGGGTTGTTGAAAGACATGAAGGAGGGATGTGGTGGAAGGAAAGGATAAGAAAAATAAAAATGACAGTTAATGAATGGAAAAGGATTTGAAATAAAGAAGGATGTGGTAAAGGTTAGAAAAAAGTGGTGAGAAGTAAGCCAAGGTTTTAAGTTACAGATGATAAAGGTTGATACATTAGAGATTTATACCAACATAAAATTCCATAATCACAACAAAAAATATAAAATACAACTTCTTTAATCATTATTAAGTATCATCATGTATTTGATAGACTTTGTAAGTCTCACTTTATCTAAGGAAAACATACCTTGAGTTCAATAGTTATTGTGGGGAAGTGTTTGTGCATGGTGTCCTCTATAGAGTCTAAAAGTTTAACAACTGAAAGCTTCTCCGATGGCTGCATTTGAATAACTGTTGGCCATAATTCAACAATCATCTCCCAATCGTGCTTCGTTAGAAGAGGCTGCTGTTTGGGTCCCAGAAGAACATACAAAGCACCCTAAAGGAAAAACATTGTGATCACAATGCCTATCAAATTTTAATTTAGTATCCCTCATTTAGATTTCAACTCACCTTGAACTGCTCATGGTTGACATTTGAATCTTGCCTTAGTATCTTCAACAACTCTGGCAAAATTACAACATATGAACAATAAAAGTACTCCATTGATGTCATCAGTACACTTTGAGCTCTGCATCTTACCTAAAAAAGAGACAGGAGTATAAACACTTCCTTTTCTGAAAACATACAAAACAGTAGCAATTTTTCAAATATAGCCCCTATAAACAGCAGCTTCCATACATCTGTACTTATGTAACTTAGGTACATTAATTTTTCTCTTGTCAGTAACAACAGATTATTTACGAATCAAATTCTATGTATTACCCTTCTTTCAACAAAAATGTTCACATCCCAGGTCACCTTTATGTGAAATTCCATGAACTGACAAAAAATAATTAAGAATCCTTACTTAAATTTGAAGATTTCAACTGCCGCTTCCACCACTCTTGTTGAACAGAAAAAATGGAAGGCAATATAGTAACTTTATCCTAAAAGATATCATCAATAAGGGTAATTAAGTTGTAGGAACAAAAAAATGTACTTTTTTATTCCTTAACATCTCCTAATCCAAATTTAAAATATTAAAAAAATTTCTGCGTAGAATACTAATGAGAATCCTGCAAGTTAAGTTAGAGTTGAATGTTCTATTTAGCGAAGCATACCTCACTGTAGTGACTGGTGGCCAGAGTGAGAAGATGAAGCATTAACTTCTGGTGGGATTCTGTCATAGGATGAGAAGAGCTGCATCCAGCTTGGACCCTTGCCTCATGCTGAAGCAAAGCTCTTTCAACAAGGAGGGCACGGGGATGACGTTTGCGACGAACCAACCGTTCCTCCAATACCTTCTTTTCCATACGGAAATTCTTCCAGTCTACATCTATGTCAGATCGTGTTTTGAAGCGGCCAAGTAAAAGGTTTTCATAAATCTGAAAATGAGTTTATGATATAATCCAAAATTCATCATAGCTCTAACATAAATTTGAGCTGGATTTGCCCTAGATAACCTATGATGGTCCATCATGTGTTACTGGAAAAAAAAAAAATGACCAGATCCTATTACATAAAAATGAGTCGAATAAATAAATAACTCATAATAATATTACATGAAAGTACTTCCATATTGTCCTATTTATCAAATACCCAAGCATAAGTTGCCACACCCCCCTCCAATTACTAAGCATTTGGGTTATTTTCTAATAATAACTTTTCTTTGACTAAGGACTAAAAAAGTGAGCAAAATATCATAAGAGACTTTCATTAAATCAGTGATCTCACATTGCATTGCAATAAGCAAACATCGACTCAACTATCATGTCAACTATCATGTACTAAAAATATCACTAAGACATTGTCAAATAAAAAGAAGACTGGATTCTGTCAGAATCTTCTTCAGCATTAAAAGTAACACAAGTCACAAAAGTATTATTCAGCATTAAAAGTAAATAAATCATAGTCAGGTATCTTTTGAATTGTTTTTTTATACCACTATAGGTAAATTAGATGGAGATACCTCTAGTAAAATTTAGACTTCCCCATTAAATTTGCCTCTATGATATAAAATATTTCTTAAAAATTTTACTATTAGTTTTGTTGTCGGAAAGAAAACTATTCAATTATAGTTTATGACCAGTGTTACAGTACACAAATTATAGTTGAATGCAATAAACTTTACTGGTAACAGATGGATATAAAAATGTGAATTTGGTTCTTTTATAATATCTCTCAGGAGATATTTGATAAAGTTACAACTTAAATCAACAATAACAGGATAATTTTGAATTAATGTATACTTAACAGGGTGGTCACACCCTAAGGAACACAAAAGAAGATAGCAGGCATTGTCATAAGAACTCTTGAGTGACACTCAGTGGTAATTAGTAATTCATATAAAATATATTATTATGTCATTAATTAAGTTATAACTTAAGAAAAACTGCTTCCAAAAGCATTAGAATTAGACCAAATTAACATTTTTACATCCAACCATTACCGTGAAAAAGTTGTTTCATAAAATTGATAACAACATCTTAATGTATCATAGAAATAATCTGATTTTTTTTGTTTAAAATAGGTATTCTAATGTTGTACCAAAATTTTATTTTGATTAGATTAATGCTTATTGAGAAACAAGATTTCATATTCAGCACTCTCTTAATCAAAGCAAAGAAAAAGTTTCTAAAATCCTACCTGCAATAAAATACAGACCAGATAAAAACAACTTGTGCATTACATGGTTAAATACAGGATGAAACATGCTAAGACTTGATGTAACCTTTGCTTTTGTGGAATCCCTAGTTAGTTTTTATTTTACTCTAAATTTGAGCATCCACAATAAAAAATCAGTGAAAAAAATCATTTCTACTTACAAGGATTAGGTTGAAGAATGACTTGGTGTCATCTTCTGCTGATTTCAACAACTTGTCCTGCAAGAGCATCATGGTATCAGCAACTGCCTTTCTCACATTACTTCCATCTGGCATAGTGACAGATCTCAGCTTTGGAGAAACTCTAATTTTGGATTTCACAAATCCAGCTGGAACACAACTCTTGGTACTGAAAAAATTAGTTAAAATTCAATATAATATTATCATTAATTATTAATTTAAATTTACATGATAAGAGGAAAATAACAGGTTATACAACATTTTTCAGAACTTAATTCTCACATTATTGTCTACTTTTTCATGATTTCATAAAATCAAGGACAAGAGAAAACAAGCTGAGATTATAAATAAAATTTGTATTTTCTTAATGATCAACGATAAAGAATAAGAGAAAGAGGAGAATTTTTATGGGTCTTTGCACATGATTTGTAGGAATTGGAAACAATGCTAAAAATGAGCAATTAAAGAGAAAACTAAGGAAATTTAATGACAAAAAGAAATAAACACGGGTTCAATTATGAAATTAATCATCTAGACAACAGAAACTGAAATTGGCTGTTATTAAGTGATTATATTTGAAGAAGTTTCAATTTATTTTATCACAGTCTAGAACCTAACTCTACAATTGCTGATAAGATTAAATTCCTCATTGAATTTCCTCCTCTGTGGTACTTGTCTCATCATCATGAAATATTACCTTCTCATTTAATTCCACATAAGACATAAAGCCTAATATAAAGAAAAGTGAACTCTGCTTGTATTTCTAAAGGGAATGCATTGACTTTCCTGAGGTCAAACTTAAAGATATTAGATTGATAAGATTTTGCCTAAATGTCACATCTCCATACATTAGTAATTTATTAAATACTAGCTGAAGTGCCCGTTGATTCTCAATGGGGAAAAATAGAGATAGGATTAAATAAGTATTCATATTTTTTATCAAAACCACAAATTTCAAATCAAAGTTCTCATAATCTGGAGATGAAAACCTTAATTGATAGTAAAAATGTGATTGTATAAAATTTATTTCTAATGAAAATTGTATCCAGTTCATATGATGATACTTTTTCATTTTGCTACAGAGATAGAGCCCAAAAAAGATTAATATGAAGTTTACATGAATATCTTATGGGAATGCACTGACTCGTTGACATGGCTCCGTTACAGATTTAATACATGTATTTTTACCTAATATAAGTACTAGCAAGAAACTTAAAGTAGCTTTGAAAAAATTAATCAATTTAAGCTTCATGTTATTGTAATAGTTAACATACCAACCAAAGATATAGAATAAAAATTTGAGATTACTTACAGTTTCAGAGGAGGCTCATCCCAATTTGGCAGGAATGGTGAGCACCCCAACAGGTTTAATACGATGCAAATAGAGCACTGGAGTTCCTCCCTAGAATAATGAACCCGTCGATTAAAATATAAAATCAATCACAAAATGTGGAGAATATTGTCTGATTACTAACCTTGTGAGAGTAATTTCATTTCTGCTGTATTTAGTGAGCTTTTCCAACTCTCTTGGCAAATACCTAGAAATAATTTGCTGCACACAGTTGAATTCTTCATCTGAAGGAACATGCCACTTAATATTCAAGTTATGAATGTTCCCTGGCCTACCCCAATCCTAGAATAAAAATGAATTATTATATTATTATCTAATTAAATTTGATGAACCATAAAAATTATTTGATTAATTGCCAGTCAATTCTATACTTTGGCATCTTATATATAAAGAAGAAAGTTTGTAGTCGTGTGTATGTCTCCCTAAAAATTAAAAAAGAACCAGATGTTGCACAACATAGAAACTTAAAGGGTTGTTAAATGTCTTCCCCAGAAAGATAATAGTTCACATTAATAATTATTCACCTAACTGTCCCTGTTTCAACTCCCAACATTTAAAACTGTTTCCATAAGAAATGTGTGTAAAATTCACTTTTATCGCTTGCAAGGTTTATTTCATTTGCAAAATTAAATCAGAAAGATTAGCTGTGTGAAATCAAGACAAGCACCATAAGAAGGGAAATTGAATGAAAATTTTTATTTTGGCCATGGAGCATTGCTTTTGATTTGAAATTGCAAGAATTTTGATAAAATAGACAAACATTTTGTGATATTTTGTGGCTGTAAACAACTGATGACTAATTCCAATGTTGAATCCGAGCTCATGCATTTTAGTTAAAACTGAGAGGCTAGGTGTATTGGAAATACAGGAAGGAATTTGCGGGTGAGATCAGCAGAGCAAAATACGGAATAACATCTCCAGAGGGGGTCGCCTATGTTGAACTTTGGGGTACAACTGTAGGAGAAAGGACCCAGCAGCAATTTCTAGTCCAAGTGCCTCCATCACAAACAAAAAAGTCACACCTTGGACCTCCTAGAGGAATTGGAAATTGTGTGCTTTTTCAAGAATGGAATTTTAACCAACACGTTTTTCCAACCCCTCACCCCATCTTTCCCTTCCCAACAAACTCTTTGCACCCTGACCCTTCGTCTTACCAAGATTCCCCCTTATTTTCTACCCTTTTTCTGAATATATTGAAGAATTGCAAAACAACTCACGATGCTAGCGAGCTAGCAAAACATGTTGCATCTGTGGAAGATGTATGAAAGATTTCTTTTCCATTAGAATTAAAATGGCTTAAACCAAATTATATTCAAGAAGTTGCCATCAAAATGTAATCTGATACATTTTAAGAATACTAAAATTCACTAATTAACAAATGAATCACAAACCTAATAAATTTTTTGGACATTTTTGACTTAATCTTTTCTATTTCATATAAAAAGCAAAATTCATTATTTCAGGCAAATTTCATTATTTATGAAAGTTTAGATTCTCTCCAAAATTCTAAGCTTATAAATTTCTACATCTACATCTTCTATTCTGCTTCTAAATTTCTACATCTGAATTTGATTTCTATCCTTTCTGTTCTATCTCTGTGCAGTTGAATACTCTTGCTGCATTAACATATGGTGATTTGCAATACGTAAAAGTGGAACAGTCAAAGGTTAAGTTGGTGTGAGAGAAGTTATGCAAATTGTGACATCTGGAAAGCAATACAATAACATGGCATTAGCATTAAATGAAGTGGGAAAAGGCCAAAACCAGATGCATTACAAAAGGGAAAATGAGCTAAGAGGTCAGAGGTGGAGTTCAAAAATTTTTAGAAACAGGTTCTTATCCATACAGAATATGTAACCACACATAGCAGTCTACGGTTTAAATACACCTTCCCTTATAATTCCAATTAAAAAACCTGTTTACAACAGATTAATTAAAAATTTCATGAACCACCATTGAAATTTCATTATCATTCTATTGAGAGGATTGTAACACCTCTACATGTATCCATCAACTATTTATGTTGTCAGATAGACTAAGGAGCCACTTTGGCAAAATCAGGAAATTTTATGAACAGGTTTTTATTAGCTGACTACCTACCACCACCACTGTGAGAGGTCTTCTATAAATTTACATAAATAAAATCAACTCAAAATAAGAGTAGTAATCAGTTAAGTATGCCCAAATCAATTAAAATGTAATCAACATACCCGTACAGGAAGTCTTTTGGAAAGAGGTTCATCATATGAATAAGAGACACTTCTAAAATCTGTAGGCAGCACATGTGACAGGCCAGCAAGAATATGTCTAAGAGTCACTCCAGCCATTGTATATGCTTCTTTGCAATTCTTCAACCTTAGGATACGGTCTAATACATCCAGAAGCTGAGGAATATATGGCACTAGAGCATCCCCATAGCAATTCACAACCTAAAAGATAACATGGCACATTGACTCTTTCAATTTATTTTATGATAAGACAACTACACAAAACAGGATGAAAAAATTATAACAAACCTCTGATAACAGTAGTATGTTGAACAACAATTCATTGTCTAAAATTTCCTCCTTATAAATTTCTTCTGATTCAGTAAGTGACATGATTGTCATCATAAGATATGGGAGAAGTGTTTTAAGTGTTTCTTTGGGGTTCACCTAAGGAAAAGGTAATACTATTATGCTTAGGATAAAGAAAAATATTTCAATTTATACATCACATGAAATTCCAACAACAATTAATTTAAAGATAACTTAAAGACCATACCTTGGTGAATGCTAAACATAAAGTTGCAGCAAAGTGACCAGCAACTCTAGTCTCTAGTATTCTTCCAGTTAGAAAAGAGTAAAGTTTGCTCAAGGCAGCCTGGTTTCCATAGAAGTAAAACAAAAAGCATTGAAAAGTGAGACATAAGTTGACCTTCTACTATAAAACTATCTATAATTGTTTACAAGACAGAAATTAAAAATTAAAATCTAAAATCAAACCACACTATTGAGATGAAAATAGGCCTATCACATACTTATTCAATAGTAACATTTTTGAAAACTCTCTCAAGATGTGAAACCCTTATTGAGGAAAAGTAAAATTCCAGGCATAATGCAGCAAACAAGGTAAAAAATTTCAAAAACTAATTCATCAAAATAAAGAACAATTAACATATATTTTTTAAACCTTCCATAATACTGTTTAAGCACTGAAATATTAAAAATGGTTGAGATGTGTTTGACATGTTGATTGTGGAAGTGAAATTCCGAAAATAGTGATGACAAGCTACTTAAGATCGGACATTAAACATACTTGATAGCCCAAAAGATAAATATTCTGTAAAGAATTAAAAATTTACAAAACATGCAAAAACAGGAAGAAATACCTTGAATATGGAAGGAGATGTTTGTACTAAAACAATGGAGCATATTGATTCCAATGCCCCTTCAGCCATATTTTCCTGCTTACTACGTTTGTCTGATTCACGCTCAAGTCTAGTGGTTTCCATGGCACTACTGTCTATTAGAGCAAAACATCTGTCCATGAACTGCAGTATGAAGTCCTCCAAATCCCCTGTGGCAAGACACACAGTCTCCTCTTCCTACAAACATTAAAATATCATCATTAGATTTTTTCTAATAATTCTAAAGCAATTAGTACAATACAGCACATTTCAACCAACAGCTACAAAGGATTGTGTCAATAAAGTAGAAATAAAAGACACAACAAAAATAATAAATTTCATACTAAATGAATAAATTAAAGATTGTTTTTGAATCCTCAATTGTTAAAAATTATATTTTACCTCATATATGGCTGTATGATACTTAGTACTTATTCATGGAAGTCAAAGCTGTAATCAAATTAGCTGAAGAGTTGTGTAGATTAGTTAAAATAAGATCAAAGTTTTTTTAATCCTACCTATATTAGTTAAGCCAACAAAACCCAGACTGAACACCATGGGGTCTTACTGAATCAAGCTCATCTTCAATTGTCACGAATTATATCCATGGATTTGAGAGCCAAGATCAAATAGACAAAATTAATCTCCTCTGGCGAAATTTAGTGGAAATTCATAATATCAATGTATAAATAAACAGTAATAAATAGAATTGTACTATTCTATTGTATTAGAATATACTATGTTAGCTGGTATAAACAGCGGACTCCAGTTTTCGGGAAAATATTTTTGCTTGGAGTAAAATGTAAGGCAGTTATGAAGGAAATTCATGCCAGTACCAGGAATAGATTATTTTTTCTATGCATTTCACTGCATTAAAAATGATGTAATTTTGCCTGTCACAGCATATTAATTATAGTAGTTTACTAAATGCAATTAAATTGAGTTGAAAAATGTCACCTTCGGCATCAAAGACAAACTGAAATTTTGAGAGGCTTATTTCAGGTAAAAAATCCATGACCTTAACACCAGATCATATGGTATTTGGTTAGCAAACTTTGGTTTCAGACTGGCTGTGCCAGAAGATGAACTGAAATTTCAAAATCAATGGCCACTACCTAAATATATTCTTTGGAATAGTACAAATCATTCACATTTATTGCAACATAAAATAGACACATAAATTATCAGATATAGTAATTGGAATCACATATAACTATTGAGATTGGTGTATGAATGTATTTTATAAGAGAGAATGACTAGCTGCATGACAATCTCCTTGGTAGTTTAAAGACCTTAATAATAATAATAATAAAAAGGGGACCTTTCTCAAAGTCCCCTTTTTTACTCTATGAGGGGAAAATTAGATATTCCCAAAGTACACTATAATTCAGCCTAAAATATCTACAAGCATTATGAACTGAAATAGAAATCAAAGTTATAATTACATCTTGGAGCTAGAAAAGGAGGTAGGAAGCACAATGCATTTCTTTACACATTAGAGGGGTATAAAGAATCAAACCATACAGCAGGTGATTTTAATTGGATGCGATTTAATTAATTATTTCTAGAAAAGAATCGCTGATTGTTTTCTTCTGACTTGATCAAGACAGTCATCCCATTACCCAACTTCTGATACTTACACAACCAAAAGAAGTAAGGAAAGCAGAAAGTCTATGACTCAGCAAATCTTCCAGAGCTATTTCAAGAGCATGAAGCACAAGCTTGTTTTAAACTTTGATCATAATCTACTAATAGAATCTATACAGCAGGTAAAAAAACTCATGATACAAAAATAAAACGATCACATCAGCTACTTACGGAGGGACATTTGAACAGTAATGGTTCTATGACTCATACAAGTACATCATCTATAATAAGTTATCAATTCCAATGCATATTTAAACTAAATGAAACACTAAATGATTGATGGAAATTTGATAAATTATCAACTTTCAATTGAAAACAACATGAAAAATGAGGGAAAAATGATGGAGATCGATGTATAATTATAAAGAAATAAATAAGTTATTTCTCTGCATTATTTTTCACACAGATTTTTTGTAACAATTTCAATTCCTCCTCATCTCATAATTTAGCTGGCAAATATTTGTATTTGGAAATTTAGCTCTACAACATTTTATCTCAACTTAATAACCAATTTTTGAGTTTCATTGTAAGAAAGGACCTTATGGGCCTAACCATAATAAAAAAACAAGATATTAATCCTTATAAACCCAAGGAGCAGTATTGTTAAAATTGCTTCGACAGCTAAGGTCATTTTGTATGTAGGCTCTCACCTACACCTAGGAATTGAACACACTCTAGCAAGTCAAACGCGTGGCCCACTTGCCTGTCCCAGAGCTTTAGAAACTCAAGGTGCTAATATATCGCCATATAGCCACCTCAAGTGTCTAAGGGATAATATTTGAATTTTCCCCTGGTAAGGTTATTATTAAGTAAAATAAAAAAACAATATTAATACATACCGGTGTCAGATCAGAATAATGTTCAGTTGCAGAGGAGCAGTCAATGAATGGCACCATTGTAGCAAACACAGAGATGAACTCCATAGTTACAAAACACTTCCTAATATCGTTTGGGTCAATCCCTGGTAGTACAGAATTAAGCAAAGGAATAACATGGGTGGGTCCTTCAGGAAATAGCCACTCTTCTAAATCATCTTTTTCTTCGTGATAACCTTTGGTCCTGCGTCCTCCAGTCACTAACGGCCTTGCCACAGCCACTAAACAATGTAGAGCAGCAGTGAGGCGATGAGGTTCTGTAGGCCGATCCAAAGTTGAATAAAGTCTGTGATAGAAAAATATGAGCATTTAACTCCCTAGCAAAGGAAATAAGGAATACCAAAATCATACAGCTTATCTCTCATAAACCTGAGTAAAATTACATTTGTACATAAATATCTGTCTTTCTTAAGGCCATACCTAACTACAAAACTGCATCTTTATTAACAGTTCATAGAGCTTTATATTCTGCTCACAAATAAATATTAAACTATTCTAAGGCACTGATTTTCTTTCTGGTGGTGGAATTCCCATACGTAAAAGTAAATGCCAATAAATTATTGTATCCTTTGAATTTTAATATTAGTTATTAATTAGCATGAGATTTCAATCACTTAAAGTCCATCTTACTAATACATGAAATCTCATGTTCAATGCATTTAATACCACTTGACTAGAATAATGTCCCTTAAGAAACACAGGACTGCAGAATTCCGTAAAGACTAGGATCCTGAGAATACACACAAAGTCCCTCAATAATTTTACAGCAATGTAATGATGTTACAGAGACACCGTATATTTAAGGACATACATAAATATTAATTTTTACCTGTCAAGCACCAATGGCAAGATTAGCTTAGGTCGCAAGTTTGCAAGATGTTGGAATGCAATGCTAACTTCATTTGCTCCAACCTTGCAGAACATTGCCTGTAGAGCAATATCTTTCACTGACTCCACGAATCTTGTTATATCATCCTCAGTCAAACGATGGCTCTCTGGTACTTGATTTTCCCAGGATGGTTTCTTATACCTTTCCCTGAAATGTATAAGAGGGTTTTGCATTTTAGCAATGCTCTGATTTTTTATACTGGAATCAATCCTAGCTGTAATACCAAAACCTCTATCTTTTTAACATCAAGAAATCCTATGAATAGAAATTAGAGTAAGATTTTGTGTCACTTGAGGTTTTAGAGTAAGTTATCAAAACATTAAGATTAGATTAATGCAAATAAGTTTCATTATATTTATAGGATTGATTGATTGAATTAAGTAATTGAAAGGTTACCAGTTACAACAACAATTAGGCAAAATGCCTAACTTAACAACCAGGTGCCATAAAAACCCCTAGCACCCAGGGGCCAAGTACCCATAGTGTGCCACTGTTATCTTTCCAACCACATCCATCAAAGAAATTAATGCTATTACACACTTCAACTAAACAATTGAATGGTCATTTGCAAGTAAGTGGAGAACTTAAATGACGTCAATTGATACTTCTGCCAATTACTTCCAACATTCTCAGAGTAGATGATCAACAAAGTTTATTACAACAAACGTAAGTTTTCACAAACTACAATTTACTAGAAGTAATTCTTAAACCTAATAGATCGTTGAAGCCAAGTTTACAAGTGCTTGCACTACATACGTGTGTAATCGCTGCATGAAGTATGACGGAAGCTTTCGTAGGAGTTCTTTTAGTTTTCCCAACCACCGACCAAAGTTTGCAGGATGAAAATATGACATCTGAGCTTTGAGAAACTGATCCAGATATTTTTGAGCACTACTTTTGCCACCCTGAAATAAAGTATAGATGAAATTAGATATTATTTAAAATGTTAATAACTTATTTTACAATTTATTTCAACAATTTCAACTACCAACCAAGACTGATACAATCCACAGACATATTGCTGACATGTCCAGCTTATGGTGTTTGGCAGATGGAGTCTGATTGTAAAAGACCGGAAGGCTCAAACTGTGCATGAATCTTGAGAACATCAGTGGCATATATGGTTCCCAATCTATATAGCCAATATTACTGGATGCTAAACGTGCCATTATCCACATCACCTCCTGAAGAGAGAGCATAATATTCAAAAAGTGTGACAACAATGACGTTAGATTCATATCACAACACTATTATAACAAAGGACAGGCAAAGAAAAATCATAATTAGTTCAACTGAGGTTTATCAGCAAAATTTGGAAGGTAAACCTTAAAAACAGGGAATAAGAGACCAAGAACTAATGGATACTAATGATATGGTATTACCTTTTTAAGAAATATTAATTCAAAAGTATCTATTTGAGTACCAAGGGATCAAATGCATAATGGTATGAGATAGATCCAAGGAAAATTTTTCTTTGTTTTAAATTTATAATAAAACTACTACTAGGCAAGGCAGATCTATTAATTAAGTTCTCAGAGTAATTTTCTTGCCGCACAAAGACAAATAAGACTAGAAGGAACTATGGTCTACAATATTAATTAAATTAACCTAGAAGGTTTATGTCGCTCTCATTTAAAATTGCATGAGATTTCCTTAGGAATGAAATTTAGGGGAAATACATTGTGATTAGTTTATAATGTAGGCTAAAGAAATTGTTAAATGCCTGAATTAATTAAAATGAAAAGGATATTTCTAATGAAAAAGGGGAAGAGGTCAAACTATCGTTAGTGGCTATAAAACTAAAAACATATCCTTGTAAAATTAATCGTAGCATATTCTATACAATTACAGCAATGACTCATCAAAATTAACTCCAAGCATAAATTTGGATTTTCTCAAAGATCTAACTCCTCGGAAACATAAGTTATAGTCTTATTTTGTTTAAGACTCAACTAATAACTTTTATAATCACCATTTACACGTATTTTTCGATATAAAACAATGGTTATGACAAGCTCAAGGTTAGCTAACAGCAACAGTAATAGATAACCAAAAGTCACCTACACCTCAATCAAATTTAGAAACTTTCAATACTTTAAAATAACTTTACCATAGATAGGAAACCAATGAAACAGTTGTAAAACTTACCCCTTCCCATTGTGTTCCATTGTGACAAACCTCCCAGAGATTCATTATTTCCTCAAACCATAATTTGTACCCCATATGTGCTTTGCTGGGAGGTAGAGTTACTGGCAAAAACCACTCAAGGTATGTCATTGTGTGACAAAGGTGAGCATCGTATGGACAAATAAGAGGTCTCCATTCATCTAGCATCTCCTGAGTGGCCGTAGGGGGAAAGTACCTTTATCGAGGAAGAGTTTAATATATTAATCAAGGAAACGTTTAATATATAGAATCAACTATTGAAATGAACAACATCACAAATGACACTGTCAACTTACAACTTCGTGGCATGCACCATTCCAGCAAGAGTGCTATCAAGGGTGCTAGAAAAATAAAATTACAATAATCATCATCATTTCATAAACAACTGGATAAATTATACAGCAAATCACATTCAGTAAAATAAAATAAAATAGCCATAATCATTTACTTACGTAAAATAACGAATAATCCCAAGATTAGTGTCGTTTGTATTCAATATTCTCTTGCAAACATAATATAGTGGCCTCCACTCCAAAACGAGATCATCTGGTGAAAGTAAGTGCCTTTTTCTAATTCAATGAAAGATAAAATTCCATTAGATTCACTGGAATCATATATTTCTGCTGAACGTACTTCCAATCAACCAAATCACTGAAACTTTTTACATACTTTAATAAAATTATCAGAACTTGCGCGAATTTGTTTACGATCCATGGTTCCAAGTCAGGAATGGTAACAAGCTCATACATTAACTTAATAAAGGTAATGTGATCCTCTTTGGAAAATTTTAATCCATATAATTTGAGGTACCTGTAGTAGATAGTAAAAATGAATTAAAATGTTCAATTTATAGAAATAAATTTAAGTTTCCAGTAATACCTTACAGAGAAAAATTCGTATTTTCTCCAGATCATAAGACAGTACCAATCCATGTCCAAATAATAATGTAAAATTAACAACGATGACATACGTACTTAGCTAATTGGGTGCACCAAATTCCACAGCCAGGTTGAATTTCGCGTAGCATCACACATTTCCCTAAATTTGCCTTAATTTCTGCCAACATGCAGTTTGACTCTACGTCAAGTTCATCAGCATAAGGCAACAATTTGTTATAAATTAGAGTCTTTTGAGGCTTAAAACCCAAGTTTTTAAAGCTAGTAGTGTCCGCACTGTCATCTATTTCTTCCATTATCACTATTTCTTGATGAGAAAACTATTCACATAACTTACGTCACAAACTCTTAGTTATCTTACAAATTATAAAAACTACACTGTACATTACAACTTGCTAAATTCTAGCCCCATGTTGCGCATGGGACCATGATGAATGACACAGGAACAAAGGAACAGCAAATATTATAAATTTCAAGGGAATAAGCGGAAAAGGATCTGCCCGATCTGCCGTTTCCCTATTAAAAAAAATCTTCGAAAAGTCAGAAGTGTAACACACTAACTTACTCTCTGAAATAAAAATCACAGCGTCACAGTAGTAATAAATCTAAAATGATGATGATACGTCATATGTGATGAGTTCATGTCGCGAAAGAATAACTTTCAAACAAATGTTTATTGAGATACAGTATTTTCGTTCTCTTTTTACAACGAATGGGCAAAATAATTTAGGACATTTTCATTAAGATATGCTGTAAACAGGAAACTAAAACTTTATCTGACGCGACAGTGTCTCTGTTCATTTTCACAACAACCCGCCAAAGTTGCTAGATTCAAACGCACGATAAGAGGAGCCAACCTATAAAACAGAGGGTGGAAAGTTACGTTTGTCATTCAAGACCTGAAGTTTGCTCCCTCAAATTTGGAATTTTTGAATTTTAAGGGGGTTTATGTTTAAGATGTTTCCCAACAGCGTACGTGCTCTGTTAATTTTGATACTGCTTTCCTCACCTTCGGACTCAAATCCTGTAGCTAACGAGACGAGATCTGGCCGTTTTTTTCCAGGATTACGTAAGTTTTAAAAATAATTTTTAACTTTACAACATATTCTAGCGGTGACCCGCTGAATATTATTTATGCTGTGCTCACATGAACTCGTAGAACGGTACTGCATAATTTTACATAGAAGCTGTTTACTCATACGAAAAGCCTTTCCTTGATAATTGTTCTTCGGGTAATCCCATTAATTTGACGCATGAATAAAATACTCACTCCAAAATAATTCTCATTTCATACCACTAAATCTCAAATTCATTTCCTCCATGAACCTGAATAAAAGGAAGTCTTTCGTTCATTAACTTGGAATAAAATTAAAATTTCACTCTCGATTCTTAGTCCACCATTTCCATTAGTGGCATGATCAATAATTGTTTAATGTAAGTATTTGGAAGCATACTTTCGCATTTCGTAACATAAGATCATCATCGATCAAACAAAGGGATAGAATTTACAATTAAGGTGATTATATTCCATCACTTACTTCATGGCTCTTGGGTCGTTAAAGAAGAGTTAATCTGATGGAGAACATTAAATAATTATTCAAAAGAAATCTATGACTTGGAAGCGTTTAATTTGGAAAATAACAAATAACTTAAGAGAACCTGAGTTTTTATTGTTAAAAAAATTAACTTTCCCAACGTTTCTCATCCTATTCTCTGAATTCTGCTTACCAGCATTATTACTTACTTATACGTTTTTGTGTTGCAATATCATTTTGAGGGGTTTATTTTAAGTTATAATTTTAGAATACTCTTTCCGTGGAATTAAAATCTCTGCATAGAATGCTTCTATTCCATTGAATATAATACCATTCTACTTCAATTTTAGGTTATAATTTTACGTGAACGAAGAGAGCTTCACAGTTCATTTGGAACTGATTCTCTGTTATAAGTAATATTTGTTCGTAAGTCCGCCGTCTGAAACTGAGGACATGGAACGGTATATTATCCGGGGTGTCCTTTTTAATTAAATGATTAAGTCGTGCCTCTCCGTCAGCAAGTCGCCTCCCTCTATGATAATTTTCGTCTTCTCAAACGCTTGCAGGCTGTCGTTATAAGATAAGGCTGTAGTTAAATATTCATTAACGCATCAGTGTTTCTTGGAAACTAGATAATATTACTTGGATTACGAAACCATTTTCCTCCATGAAGATGAACTGTCGAAACGCTAACTTACCACGTGAAATTACCATGGCTGGAAACAGTTCCTTTACGTCACCTAGCATCACCTAATTGCCTGACTGAAACGATTCAGAAATCAATGACAGCACAGATTACCTTTACCTAAACGTTTTTTGAGATTAGCGCGTGCAGACAATGACTCAATTTTACCTCTATTTTCTTCACACCGGTGGGTTTTTGGTAAAAATATTTTTTAATGAATTTTGAGGAGAAGGAATTCACCATTGACAAAAATTTTAGAGAAAATACAAACATTCATTCATTTTTTAATTTTTAAAGACCCTGAATCTCAAAGTTATGCAAATCGTTTTCTCATCATACTGCGTGCAGTTCTTCGCAATTTACCCCGTGGGATGTGAGCGAGGCCGATCATCCGGCAAAGTGCTAAATCAAATTATCTGGGGTCCCCGGAGAGTCAAGTCGGCAACGCGTTCGACTTCGGTGAAAGCGGTCCCAGGTTCGTGTCCCGTTGGGGACCTACGTGCGAAATTACCTAAGAAGTCGAAGCACTTTTAACAATGATAATAATAATACTACAAAATTATCTGCTTCTGCTGGTCATAATACAAGTAATTCTCTAAAATGATATAGGTAATACAACGCGATGTTTATTTCAACAAAATTTCTTTCATGCGAATCTTTTGCCATTTACTGTACAAAGAAGTTATAGTATCTTTGCGAATGGAGTCAGCAACCCACGGAACACTCCTCTTGGCCCATGTGAAAGAAAGAAATTTTCATCCTCTTTATAATAAATCCCTTTAACAATTTTCGACTTTTTAGTAATTGTTTTGGCCATAAATAAATTATACTCGAAGGTAAATCATTCGGAAATATTCATAAAATAAAAGCGAGAATGTTCCTTAAGAATGCGTGCAGAGAAGAATTCGGGAAAGTAGACCGCTAGCTGATTCTTCGCCAGTGATTGGTGCTATTGTAACAAAATTCCCTGAATTCGCGTTTTACTTAAACCGAAAAATACAAGAATTAGAGGGTAACAAAATAATTGACTTTGGACTAGGAAGAAACTCTGCAGAGGTTACAACGACATGAACGACTTACATCGGACGACATTACAGATCCCGCTGAAACTCCCCCAACCAGAACAGACTAATATGAAAATTTATATATACTATGAAATAGCAATTCATGACAAAAAACGAAAATCTTGAAGTAAAAGGGCTCTCGGATAGCCAAGCGGGCAACGCGGTCGACTTCGGTGAAAGCGGTCCCGGGTTTGATTTCCGGTGGGAGCCTACGTGCGAAATTACCTAAGTTGTCGAAGCACTTTTAACAATACTACTACTACGTAAAGAAAAATCAAATAAGCCATCTTTACCCATTTTTTTCAATCTCAAAACATTAAGACTTGTAGGTCTTAACAATTTATTAAATAATATTTTGTAAGTATTCTTTCTAGACCAATTTTTTTATCGTCATCAGTGCTAAACAGTTCCGTATCCCGCTTTCTCCGAACGGTCTTTTTCGTAAGTAACGTAATTGTCCGTAAAACATTTCAGTACAATCCAGTACTCGAGCTGGTTTACACTACATTTTTATCTTAGCGACTGCAATGGTGTAATGAGCCTTTCAGCTTCGAGATAGCGTCGGAATGAAATATAGTATGGTTTGGCAATTTTTCGCCAGCTAGTAATCAAAAAGAAAATTAAAAACACACCGCTTCCTGGATAAAGTCGCTGGTTCACCTTCATTTTCTTGGCAGGAAACTAAATATCAAAGAATTATCTGGATTTTTTTGGCCTCCGAAAACCCTGCTGTGAAAATGACAATTTACGAATAGGAGGATGGAAGACCGCACGCGTCTGTGTATTAAAGGGCAAATTCCTTGTGACAGGCAGCAAACATATCTTGATAATCGGTAACGAAATCTACGCGGTAAAAAATTACGGTTCGTTGTCCCGATTAAAACCGTCACATTTATGTAAATCCATAATTTTTAAGAGAACTCATAAATGTTACTGTAAAAATAAGATACTGATGAAATTGAGGTCTTCGAAGGAACCCTGTGGTCGCAGATCCCAGAACGCTGACTTCGCGCCAGCACTAGGCAAACTTCAAGAACTGCTTCGCTGTTAATTTTCGACATACTTCTGAATCAAGTCGAGGTGGAATCATTTACGGCTCAATAGATTGTGAAATGGACTTCATGGTAGCCGTCTTCATACATCCCCCAGCAACTTTGTGGGCCTCTCAATTACCGGGACTATATACAGGGCAATGTAATCCAACTCCTTATCGGAACGAATTAAATTTTTCGGTTTGATTTTAACTAAAGCAAAAATGACTTTTTTTGTATCCTGCTCATAAGTAAGCCCTTTCGTTCGAGGCCACCACGGTAGCGCGACCGGCGATATCGGTGGTGACTCGTGTGGAAGGGGTAATGGCGAGAGCTTCTTGGGTTGGCAATTAGATTCTATACACCGTCAATTCATCTCCAGAGGCCATTAAACCACGTCAAGGAGAATTTGGAGCCCTCTTCCTTATCAGTGGTCTACCAGTAGAGATGTGATAATTGTTCTACTCTCTACCTTCGCCAGAGCGGTCGGGAACTGGAAACGGGCTGCAGAACACCTACGGTGCTACCGTCTCCACAATACGTCTTCTGCCTTTACTTTACGGCCCTCACAGCTCATTTTCCACAAAATTTCTCCGCAGCTGGACGCCTTGGAAGCAATCAATATAATACCTTCAAGAACTTTAAACAATGAGATAACTCTTTTTGATTCCTTCCCTTAAAACTCCCAAATCATAAATAAGTGCTTGTATTTCTTGTACAATTTACCTGAAGATGCCGTTGTAGCCGAAACCTGGAAATTACAAAGTGATTTCTTCATATTTTCATTGTTTTTCCATGAAGTACAGCCAGAAATGATTGATTATATCCTTAATTTTTATTAAAAATTATCTTGTGTCCAGATAAAGAATCAAAAGAGAAAAAGACACTGTAGATAATTCAGAGTTCATCAGAGCACTACATTTGATTTGAATAACTCAGTTAATATGAATTTGATTGCTAAAGAATATAACCTAAGGAGGATAATTCTTTTTGAAACAATGACATTACATGTTACATAACAAAGCAAAGCTAATAGAATTCAGGAAAAACTAAATAAAAAATAATTTTTTTAAATTTAGTGTTTCCAGCAGTGCAGACTGTCAACAAATCATCATCATCATCAAGCATCTATAACTAATGAATAGAGTTATTGTTCGACAATGTTTCATTAACTATAACTGACTAACACTGCGACGAATAACTCAATGAAATTTATAAAATCATAGCTTTCCTTCATAATTTATTTCCAGTGGATTTAGACTTGGCTGTATCCCATTGTGGAATAACTTTACTACGATGCCCATCCAACTGCGCCATTGAAGAAGCTGTTGTGTTTGGCTACTGCTGTCAATGTCCTGGATATTATGGTAACTAAAACCAATCGATTTTTCATTGATGTGTACAGCCATTGCATCCCTATCCAGCTCCTTACCACATAAAAAATCATTACAATAACTCATCATGAAAAGTCCCTTAATTTAATGCTAATCAGTATGAAATCAGCTTAGCTCTAGACAATCACATTACGATCTTTCACTGAAAGTACAGTAACATGAGGGCCATTACTTCTTTATAGTAAATCAAATTTGCCCAAATAAGTTCTCACAACAATATAGCTACAAATTCTAAACATACATTTCCATTACTAGATCTAAAGGATTACAATAAGCCTCACTCTTCAAGACATAATCAGGCATATTTTTAGTAAAAATCTTTGTAATTAGAAACTAGACAATAACCCAGGTTTATGACTTATCTAATTCCCTTTCAAGGTAAGCAAGTTCACAGCCTTATTTATAAACTTTCTACATGCAAGATTCTTTCATTTCACTTTTACATACAGCCCTTTTAGCTCCTTCCACCATCATAAATATTTTGTAAACATTTGCAGCTGAGTATACATGTCTTTCTACGTGCCACCTGTTCTTTTAGTACACTTAAGTAAACAATCATTAACCAGCTTATAGTTCTCTCATTTACATACATCACAGTAATCAAATTAGATGTGGAATCTGACCAGTCCATCCTCTCAACCACAGAAGACTTTTAAAAGCTAAACTCACCCATAGATGAAAGTATTTATTTCAATACGTGTACAGGTAAGTCCACGGACTTACCTGTACACGTATTGAAATAAATACTTTCATCGTTATGAAGTTCCACCAGATCTCCCTGGACTGTATTCATCTCACCCATAGATATATTTTCAGCAACTTATGCAAAATTATCTTCCAAACTCAATTTACTTAAGTGCAGAATGGAAGTTGCCATTGATTTTTGAGTTAGTTGTAGTTTAAAAGATTCCAGAAACCATCAAAAATGTGATTCCATCCTTTGCACATTTTACCAACAACCATAGATTCCCCAGGGAACTACAACTTACTTGAGAGTGACAAATAATTCCAACCTTCAGAGCATGTACATACATTTTACATTGTAGATCTCATAAGTACAGTGATAATGTAAGCTCAGGTTTCTAGAAAATATTTTCTCTTCCATCTTTTAGAAATATGAGATTCAAGTTCTTGGGTGGTCTGACATGCCTAAAGACGAAAATGGATCAAATACACATAAGAGGCTTATGGCTTCCTTTTTACTCAAGAAGAAATTTCCTCTTCAGGAAACAGGAATATTTCAATTTATCTTTAATTATGTTGAATACTTTTGCAAACATGGGGTTTGTGGTTTCAATCTCAAGAAAAGTCAAGCACTACAGGAAATATCCCAGGAGGGTATATACTATATAAGGAATTGTACTGATCAATCTTAATGTCAGATTGAACAACAACAATTTAGCTAACCTACTATTATCACCATGAAGCTAAAAAATACAAGTAGGAGAATCTTGTCTGAAACCATATTGCTATCCATGAATACAATTCTAACGTTCACATTGACCAAATGGAAAAAAATATGTTAAAAAAATTTTCTATAGACTATTGAACTAGCTTTTATTATTTAACTACAAGTTCTCTGGTCAATACTTTTACCAATGCAACAAGTTTTTTTTCAAACCTTCTAAATGAAATAAAATACAGCCTTAAAAAGTTCAAAATCAAACTATATCAAATGTAAGAATAAATTAAGCTACAATTCCACAAAATAAAAATCACAGGTGTATCATTTTAGCAGATATGGAGGTTCACATAGTAAAGACTTCCTGTAGAATTTTAACATTAATTCAGCCACAAAGAAAAATCTATTAAAAGAGCAAATAAATCTTTTCCTTCCTTTATAAATACAATCCTGATGAATGATATAAATGGATCTCATATAGTTACCTTTGACATAAAAATTTCTTTCATGCTATCATATTAACTTCTTAATTCCATCAGTGCAAACTCAAAAGTTGATTCCAGAATTGTATTGCTGCTCAATGCATACTTACATATTACCTCAAAATGCAGGTGGTCCACGGCAGAAGTTAAAAATCTGAAGCCACAATGGTTTAAAAATCTACAAAAGTCTGACTAAATGACTACCCAAATAAATTATTTATTTACGAAGAGTTCGTTATATGCCAGCAACAGATTTGATTGTTCTAAACTGAAACATCTCACTCATAGGATACCTGCCAATACGCTGTCCATTAGATTTAATATGCCCTCCACCGGAACCCCTCTGCTCAGATTATGAATACCTGATGGATTGCTGCTGCTAATAAGGCCACCACCGAGGAGAACCATACAAGAGGCATCTACTAAGACCAAGTTAATGGGAACAATAAGAAAGACCTCACTCATAACATGCATCTGTACGCAACATAAGCTTATATTCATCATGGATTAACTACTATATTTTCATGTTTGTAAAAAAAATAAAGTTGAATGGGAAACATCAAACCTTGTGTATAATACTAACACAAATACAATGTACTCCCTACACTAAGAACAACTGGGTAAAAGAAAAGTAATAAAAATTTGGGAAATCTTAAAATAAAGACTTTTACAAATAACTCAATGCTTCCCTATCCCACAACTGATAATGTCAACAACATTACAATTCTAACTTCACTATTATAAGAATGTGTACTATTAACATAAACTACAAGATCTCTTATGCTGCATCTAAGAAGAATTAACGTTTTCAAATCAGTTGACTGATATAATATCTTCATCATATCTTGTATAATGTCAGGTTCATTAATGATTCACAATAATTCACCTAGACAATGCAGTAAGAACATTCCAAGCATGTTCCTCAAGGGTCAATATGGAGTAATGATTTAGTACGAGGCAATGAGACACAAATATGTTTTCCACGTTGATTCATTTAATAAGATGAAAGATTACAATGCAAAAACGGAAACATTTTTACGGAGCGTCCAAATTCTGGCGAATATTGATGGACGAGAGCTTATTTTCTTACTGGTTGACCACCAGGGCGAATTTCCTGTAAATTCACAGAAGCCAAGTTATTTAAATGTAAAAAACATTCTAAATAAAATAACCAAATAGGCAATTACTTAATGCTACTTACCCTGGGGAAATTTCTCATGGGTGGCTGTCTCTTCCTGCGATCAGTTTTGCTCCTGTTCCTAACTACTTTGGAATGGATAGCACAAGATACGCAATAGTGAAGCTTTGCATAGAGTTTGGGTAGCATATAAGCTGAAATTTGAGAGTGAAAATGAGAATTTGTTTCCAAAAATATTACAAAATTACGTTAACCTATTTAGCATCAACGAACTCACATGAGTAAACACTGGCTTCGGTGATATCTCTTACAGCGGCTGCCTCCACGATGTTTCGAATAACGAATTTCTTAATGGCTTTGTCTTTCGGCACACACCTAGCGCAGTTAGTGCAACGAACTGGATTGACATGGCCTCTACCATGCTTGGATCTTCCGTTGTTCCTCCTTTTACAAGTCTGCGAAATAAAATGCAAATAGGCTCAACAGTTTTCACTTACTAATAGTAGATCACCACAATGACGATAAAAATTTAATGCAACCAATGCAAAATGTAACTGGCCGCACTTTAAATAGTCTTAAGATTTCGACCTAAAAAACGTGCAGGAATGCTAATAAAAATATCGGGAACACCGACGTATAGCGACTAAGTTAAGGATCATGTCAATGTATGCCAGAGTACAACACGGCACGAACTTTCATAAAGTCGGTAGACTAAATACATACATAAACTTGTATAGTGGCATACTCAAGTCGTAAAAATGTAATTCAGTAAATATTCACGATCCTTTATTTCAACGGCCAACGAAAGTTATCTCTAATAGAAAAACCAAATAACCATGCTTACCATCTTGCCTCGTGGTTACACCGTATCCGGAAGTGTGAAAGGAACAAATGACCGTCGCCGTAACAGGAGAGCATTACAACGTTAACTGAATCTAGTACTTATTATTAAATAAAACCTCTCGATACATTGTATACAGAATAATTTCTGTTTTAATTATCGTAAAAAAATTTTCTAAATACTCTAAAAATATAAGCAAGAAATCTTTTTGCCTAAATAATAATATATTAATATGAACGATATGAACATATGTAACTTCACCGCCAGTTTTAAGTCAGGTATCATGATCTTTCCTCAAGTATATTACAAAAATAAGAGGAAAAAAATCTTGATTTGATCTCGGTTCGCATCATCAATGCGTTTTACTTATTTCAAATTAAGTGTAGTTTAGAAAAAGGAATTATTTACTTATGTATAATTTGAAACTCATTTAGTATTTGGAATGCAAAAATATAAATACTAACCTAGATTGTGAGCATATTGTTAATATTATTAGGTACAGAAATAAACGACAAATACAAACATTTAACAACTTCAATTTGATTAACTATTTATGTTTTCTATGAAAATATCAGGACATCCAATAAATTACCAAGTACCATTATGATAACTGAAAAACTAAAGAAACCCTGGCTTAATTGACATTTCTAGCTTTCATAATTGAATTGATTAGCAGCGAATAGATGGATAAAACTCTGAGATTCATGTTATCAATAATTATTTTCACTTTACCTTGAGAAACAAAGGCAACACAAAATCTTTGAATTCAAATGACAACGTTGGTCTTTACCAGATTTAGGGCAGCATAAATCTTCATTTTCAAGGAAGATTTTGCAGAACAATGAAAAAATAATGCCTAAAATTTGCAGATGAGGCTGTACTATTCCAGGAGGAGCACTGGAATTTATTTAAAAGATATAAAGATTTTTATCTAAAAAAATTGAGTCTGAAATGTCTGTACCACTTAAGATTGGAGCTGAAAATTACACTATTAATCTTTTGCTAACAACATAGCATATCTGTGCAATTAATGTTTGTTGACACACCAAATTTACCAGCAAAAAAGTAGTTAGGCTTGATTTTACAATGTATTCCTAAAATGGATTTTAACTACCGTTCTCTTTAGAGGTTGGAGTGTTATGATGGTTTGTTAAAGTGAAAATAATCTTCACTATAATAATAAGGCCCTAGTACTATAATAGTTTCTTAAACTATTATAGTACTAGGGCCTTAAGGGAACATTTGTTTAAGTCAAACTTAAATATGCATCATAATACTCAGGCTAAATTTCACAAATCAATAAGAAAACAACTTATGGCACTAATTAGAATGTTTCTATGAAATTTCTAATGCCAGACAAAACCAGAAGTATGCTAATTCACTGGATCAAGCTTAAATGCAGTCATTCTGAAGGTATGTACATGCTACTCTGGTCAGAGAGAATTTAGGTGCCACTGTATAGAGAACTTATTACTAATGGAAAAAAGAATAACTAAAATAATACGGAATGAAAAATTCATTACAAGAATCACCGTTGGTTCAATTTTAATTCTGTAGGTTTTAGATCCATTTCATTCCTCATCTGGTAAACAAGACATACTGACAAGCCTTAGCACCTATTGGTTATTGTCTAGATGCAAAACTAATCCTAGGTGGACATTCTTCATAAAGGGAAGAAACGAGGAGTTAGGTTCTTTCTGGCAGCAGGTTATTCTACTCAATATTAAAGTTAGTGATCATACACCATTGAACCATATTGCTTAATAGTGCCAAGCACCCCAGGTTCTCCATAAATTTTAACATTCTCCATAAAAGAAGTTCTGTTTATTTGTCAATGCTATTTAAATATCAAAGGGAATTTTTAGGCATAAGCAAATAGGAACTTGCAGTACAATCAACACAAACGAATAGTCATGTAGAATTTCTTTATTTATAGATCCACAATTTTCCTACGGTTGATCAAGCCACTCCAGGATATCCCCCAAGAGTAATTTCCTGATGAGAAGGTCCATGAGGCTCAATGAAAGTGAAAAGAATCTGTACAACATGGTTGGTAATACACAGGAAGCTATATTACAATTTGTTAAATTAGTGAACATCTAATAATTCATAAAAAATTACTTTTGGCAGCTTCTCTTGTGAATCTCAAATTCTACAGATTTTATAAATAGCTTTAACATTTCCAGCCTAAAAACATGAAACTGTGTAAGGACAACACATTCTTCACTGGAATGTAAACAGTTTCTTTCCAGCCACATGTTATAAATGGCATTTAAGAATTTAATTTGCAGCTTCTAATTTCTTCTTTAGTGATTCTGGCATCTCAGGTGGTGGTGGCCTAGGAATACCTAGCCAAACTTTGACGGCATCATAGATGAACCACTGAGCAGCAGTAAGAGTACCAATCATGATGATCCTAGGAGTAAGACCCTTCCAGAGTCCTGTAAAGTGAAGGATGGTTAAGAAATTATTGTGCATCATTGATATAAACGTACAACAAAGTAAGTATTCATGATCTAAAATTTCTATATGGTAAAAGAATGAAAAAATATTTATTCTTTTTTCAAGTGATCCATAAAATGCACTAAAATAAAACAATCAGTGATGCCCTTCTCGCTATTATATAATTTTTAGTTTAATCATTATTGGTACAAGTCAAAAATGACTATTCTACATTATCATGTGTGACATATCACACATATATCTTTGTATTAAATTTAATATGTTTGAAGGGTTGAATCTTGCTTGAGTTATTTTGTGGAAAAAATATAGAATATCAGCAAATTTGCAATCATTAGTTTTATTAGGCATCTATATAACATTTTTTACTATATCTTAACAATATCCTCAACCCAAAAATGATGTCCATTGAAATCTAAGTTATTTACAGCTGGCATACATTTTATATCAATCCCTGATTGACTAAATTCTGCTACTGAATCAAATGGCAGTATTTTGATTTTCCTTAGGAGCAGGATAAAGAATATTTCCTTTCTCACCTTTGGCAGTCTTGTTTGTAACTGATACCAGATAAGTCAACAATATGCCATCAAAGACTTGTTAAATAATGAAATTCTTCCAGGCTGTTGCTTACTGAATGTAATGAAACATATAATTAACAATCAAGGTACTGCAATAAGGTTAGGTTGTCCCCCTTATGGAATCACATCTTAGTGAGAAGAACTAACACAAAATAATTAACTCACTTATCTTGTGTAGTATGTTACATTACCTCCCAAAAACTTTAAAAATTAGAATTTGTTTCCTCCAAACTACCATTGTCAGGTGTGAAAACATGAATTTTCCTTCTTCACTACATTGTTCTTGGTTTTTATCTAACTGGGACAAAAACCCATGTTAATTACTTATTCTTGCTTCTAACATGAGAAACCTCTGTACGCCGAGTGTAAAAGTCATCTTCTATTAGATAGGGAAACACTACACCACATTTTGTCATGCATATTACTATCTGAGAATTTTCCATTTGATAGGTAATGATGCAAGATACAACCGGGCTTAGAATAGAATTACTTTATAGGCAGACAGATAACCTAGCCACCTGCCAAAATACCTCAGTAATATGACCAGAAGAGGGTGATTCATTCCTTCAACATACCTGCCATTCCCAATTTCTTAGCAGCTTCAATTGCTGTTGATCCCTTGTCTTGGTTCAACTTGGACACCACTGTATCCGCAGGATGAGATACAATAGCACAGAACACACCCGCAATGTAACCAGCAGCAAAGGTGACAACCAGCTGTTCTCCTTTCGAGCATTCAGAGCGGGGCTTTGGTACAACATGCCTAAAAATGGAAAAATTTATTTAGAGGTGTATCTATCAAAATCATTTTGATTCAAATGAGATGAATGGAAAAAGGAAAGAAGGCTGTCATACTTATAAAGCAGTTCAACTGTCCTTTCAAAGCAAGCAAACTTCATCATTGTATAAGGAATTTGCCTCATCCAGAGGGGAACCAAACCCTTGTAGAATCCTGACATTCCTTCATCTTTGTAGATAAGTGGTGCGGCCTGCCTTAATGTGCTGACAAATCCAGGCTGAGTTTGTATTCTGACCTGAGGTTTAATCAATACCAGTGATGTTAAGCAAGATTTATAAAAATAACTACCCCAAATGGGCTAAAATAAAAGCTATTGAGTTACACAAAAGGGATAAATAAAAATAAAATGTACAACAAAAAATTAATTATAATGGATGAATTTTAATGTAAAGAACTGTTTATGTCCTTGACCAATTGGCTTCTCATCAAATTTTGATTTAAAGAGTTTTATTGAAGACAAAAACATTTGTCAAAATTACATGGAACTTGGAAACATCAGAAAAGAAACCAATAAGAAAACTTAACAACTTTGCAAGAGAGAAGGAATTCATGCTTAATCTCACAGTGGTAATATAATTAAATAGCAAACCCTTGGAAATTGACAAGACAAGCACTAGCTGGGTTCATGCAAATTGCTTTCTCCAGATCACTGAATGATTTTTTGCCCAAGTCATGATTTAAGCAAACTATTTCAGAAATTCTCACCCAAGCTTTCCTGCAAAAGATGTTTCTAGCTACAAATAAAATCAGTGAACATCCAACTACTGTCCAAAGCAACCAATGGCCTGTCATTCAGAACCATAGAGTCAAGTCAACAACTATCTGAAGACATATTAATAAGCTGAATTTAAGATTTAACAACTTTTCATCCACTATTATAAATTTCTGAAAAATTTTATCATTCACATGAATGCTCGCTAAAAGTTGACCCAATAAAAATGCAGCATTCCAGCCAGCTTACACAAACCTCTTAAGCTTTTCATACATTTCGTAATAAATTAATAACATTTAAAAAATCCAATTTTGTAAAATTCCCTCAACATTAAAATTAAGTGGCTTAGGTTTTACAGCAGAGGTAATTCATCAGGTGAATAGTACATATTGTAAGACAAATATACACCTATGCTTCCTATGTAGATAATCATTTATGAAAGTGTTACCTTAACACATTTTAGAAATTAATCATGACGAATTTCAATCATGTCACACCTGAAACTATTGTCTTAATTTTGTGTTAACAGTGAATTATATTTGTGGATAAAAGATATTATCTAAAAAGAGCGATAATTTTAGATGAAAAGGGAAAATTTACTACCAGATAAGACCAATAATATTAAAATTTGTTTAATATATATACCTTTATGGCTTCCATGGGGCTAAGAGCAATGTCAGCAAAGAACTCTGCAGAGGCAGATGCTGCCAAGTATAAAGACGTTCTCCAAAGGTATGCATTTTCCTCACCCAAAAGGTCAGAATACAATACTTTGAAGATTTCATAAAATCCAAATTTACAAAGACCCTGCAATGAAAGCAATTTAAATTAATATATCAATGAATGAAAGCTGTTACTAGTGAAAGCACCATCTTAACAAACCAACCTGTGCAGAGTATCCAAAGAATGTGGGTGCCCATCCTTTAGCAAGCCCTCGAGCACCATCTTCCCTGATGGTAACCTAAGAAGATTAAAAAAAAAAGATTGAACCCCACCTTTACACACAGAAGTCTTCCATAAAAGAAGAATGAGATATTAGCAGAGTATTCTCACCTTGAAACCATTGACGATAGATTTGTATTTCTCAGGATTCACCTGAATTCTGCATTTTACTAAATCCAATGGCACTACAGCTGTGTGGGTAAGACCACAAGAGAGAATGCCACCAAATCCACATAGCATAAAATATTTTGTTGAACCAAACTCACAGCTGTCACCTGAAAAATTACCACCTGGTTGATTATATGCAGATCAATCATTATCAAAACATGCACAGAACTCACAATTAGTGGTAAACTCAAGGGAGGAACCAAACCACTCAGGGTCAAATACAAACATCCTACTAAAGTTAATGTTTGGACATATCAGGTAAAGGGTATAAGATGAATTTCTTCATAAGGAAGATCATAAATCTAACTTGAGATAGCAAGACTACAGAAGCTTTGAGACTGTATTAATGGATGTAATTGATATTTGCAGTGATTATTCTCAAGCGATGTCTTTCATTTTAAGAAATCAAGAATCCACAAATCAAGAATTATTATACAACAGCGAATTTTCAAGGGATCATTCAGACATCCTATTCAAACATTGTTATCTCTGTTTAGGGGCCATAAACATTTCAACAGAGAGAAAAGCAAACACCTTTTGAAATATTATGACAATACACCTACCAAGCCATACATTGCAAGAATTATTTTATTTGGATAGGGATAGTTTAACACAGAATTCAGGGAGACAATGAAACCTCAATGACACTTCACTCAACCTGATTCACAGATGATTATGTAAACATTCTATCTTGTTAAAGTAATTAATTTCACTATAATCTAACAAAGATTTATCTCTTTACAGATAAATACAATATGAAATATTTACTTCAAGGTTTAAGCAAAGTGCACCTGAATATGAATGAGGCTGTATCATCTTTCAAAAACCAACACCACTTATACTTGATAGTGTTATGGAGCAAAGTTAGAACAATGGTTGGATTTACAAATCAATCACTCATGGACAAAATTACTTTTTTTAAATTCTCATATACAACAAAACAAAATCATGATATCGAAGACGAGCATGAAATCTATACAGATTTTAAAATCATCATCTACGTTGAGACTTTAAAACCAATAATTAAATCAGAAAGTTATGAGAGACTAACTGCAGCAACTTACAATATGAGATGATGAAGTTTCAAAAATTTCATACAAATCAGAAATTATTTTTAAATTCTAACACAATTTTACTGATACTTTAATACTTGCACAACACTCAACAACAAGTTTCTCTTCATGAATATCCATTTAGCACATAAATTAATACCTATTATTAACAGTTAAACACCTGGGTTCTGCAGATTTGAGTTATCTTCATAATGAATACCAGAAAACGTCATGTCTAAATGATGGAAAATTAGCTGCCAATTATCATTTCCATGAACAAAACAGTAGTTCCTGCAGCAACCTCATTCTCACTGAGAGAGGCACATTCCAGGGAAACAACATGGATGCAAAAAGGAGATATGTATTAAAGGAAAATGTTATAAACAGATTCCATTAACTTGATAATGGATCAGAAATTCGCCAAAATATATTTTTTGTAATAATACATTGAAAATAATCTTTGATTATAGCAATAATCATAAACTGTGAAGTAGGAAATTTCATAATTTCTTCAAGGACCCCTAATTACCAAAAATCTCTTAAGTTACTGTTCCTTGTAGCATTTTACAACAAAAATTTATTTTATAACATGTTGTAATAAGTGTAAAAAGGGATAGAAGATGTCAAGAAAAAGGAAATCTCATGATTATGGATTCAATGATGATTAAGTGAAGTAAAGTAGAATCAAAACTAAAAGTAAAGGAATAATATAACAACAAATGTGGTCTTTATATCTCGAGAAATTTGAAGACCTTCTGTTATAATTATCAGAACTCTCTAAATGGTCATCTTCTATGTGAATGCTACAATGATAATACAAAGTTCTTTTTGTAAAGTAAATAACATAAATCATTTTAGTAAATTATAATTAAGTAATCATAGCACTGTTTCAAATTCAGAGTAATGTCATTTTCTTTCCATCCATAGACGGAGAAAAGATGGAGTGATTGGATAGGGGATTTAGTTTGGAAAAACAGAATTCAAATGTAGAAGGAAGATTTATGAAGGAAAATGAAGACTGCATAAAAAATTACTCTAACCAATGATATATAAAATATAGAAATTAAGTCTAAACTGGAGACTCAAATTCTTAGTTGGAAAGTATTTCGTTGTCATAAATGACAAATTTTCATAGACTGTATGAAACAAATAATTCTATGGGATTTTCGATCCTAAGTAGAGGATCAGACCATGATTAAAAAAACTTCAGGATGAGCAACCAATGTGCATTAGGGAAAAAGAAAAATTTCGGCTGTTTAAGGTGCACTGATTTACTGTTGATAAAGCAGAATAAAAATCACGTTTTTTGAATATTTACAAAGACAAATCGATAATAATGGGTACACTTCAATCGTAAAATCGAAAATGACGAATACTTCTTGATTTGGGGACTAATCTATGCTTCTCAGATTACACGATCGTGTTTCATCGAGACTTCCTTATTGAATAATCTTTAATAGCAGATGTGAACAGAAAAATGTATAAATACCGTCCCTACACTTAGTCATTGCCTCTCCCATCTCCCATTCGTTTCAACGATGTATCAACTGAGAATCGTGTTAGAAAATTCAATATATCTATTAGGATCATGTTTGTAAAAAAATTATTACACACCAGCCACATCAAATTCAATTCAATCAGATAAGGAGATACTAGGAAAATCTAATAAGTTAAGGAGGTAAGTAGGTCAATTTGAAACCTAGGATATTAATTTCAATTACGGGTCACATAGGTTAAATGCACAAAGTAACTGCAAACGGTACCTACAAGTCGACATAATTAAGTTGAATCGATTACGGCATTTAAGCCGCGATACGTGGAACTGGAACCATCCATTCCTGAAAATTATAAATAGGGAGGGGGTATTGAGATACTAAAATTAATTGAAAACGTAGAAAAAATGAATGAAAAAGAAATGCCGAAACGCGCCTGTATAATTAAAAATAGGATTTGAATCTAGAAAACTGTACTTAAGAGCTCTTAAGAAGAATTTTTCGAAACCGTACAAGACCGGCTCAACCTGGAAGTGAATTTGCTCAAGCCTTTCTAGCATATTACCAAAGCAAAATTGACTAATATAATCATACTGAACTTAAACAAGGTTTCAAGTGCATGCAAAGGAAAATTCTTAACCGATCCCTAATTCGCTTTCAGGGAGTTCCGGAATATAAAAAAGATAAATATAAGACTTTTCAATTGAAGCGATTTCAAATCATCGTTACTAATTAGGATGAAATAATGGGATTAATTCAACTATCACCTATAGAAAGTGTCCCCTTATTTCCTACTTTATCTTACCGTTTGCTGCTGCGGCCATTACGCTCTTGCCAGGTACAGGTTGTTTTTCTAACGTTGAAGGAGCATCACAACTAGCTACTTGGAATGGACTCTTAAATGAGTTGTTTTTCGCTGCTTCCAGCAATGATAGCAACATTGTTACCTAGGCATAGAGTGAAGAAGATATTTTAAATAGTCAAAGCTGGATTAATACAAAAGAAAACCTTTCAGGGAAGTAAAGAGATATTTAATGTATCTTTATCGGTCCAAATAAAGGACGAACCTGATTTTAATATCGTCTGAAACGCCGACAATCACCAGCCAAAGTGAACCGCACACCAGCTGTAGATCTGCAGAAGACCTAAAGAGGGCGATTCCTGCAGTGCAACTTGGCTATTGAATAAAAATGGCTACACTTAATGGCTACGTATAATATACAGGAAAGAAACAAAATCATTAATTTAAAATTCAAATACATTTTAATAACAATCAATATCCTTCGATATATTAATAAACTAGTGAGAAAAGCATTACGAATAGCTCTTAATTGACTGCAATTTCCAGTGAATCACAGGCGGTAAAAATAAAAAAATCTTTCAAGGCGGTAAAAATGTAATAAGTGAAGCAACTACAAAATTCAAAAGACATAACTTCATGGATTTCTCAAAATAATATTTGGATTCAATCTCAAATGAAGATTTCGATAATTATGCGACACGATATGTGGATATTAATATATTTACATGCTCACTAAATGAAAACTGAACACTCGTTACGGATTTTCGCTCTTAATAAGATAGGAAGGACAGTGTGGCTAAGAATGTTGTTATATATTTGACAGTATCACAAAAATTCTTAAGAATTTGCTTATAAGATTAGAGTAAGAGTTACTTACATCCTATACATTCTGGATTAAGAAATCCTCATTGTAATCCAATGATCACTTATGAAGCTTTTATCGGTTTCTAGCGATATTGACATGTAATTTATCTCTCCCATGTCTGAAGACATCTCCAAAGTTTTATCCTTATGGAGCAAGATCGAATAAATGATTTCCGAAAAGTACTATAATGGTATCCTTAAAAATTCTTTAATGTACGTAGATACTAGCTAGTATCTACGTACATAGCAGTACTCTAGAGTATAATATAAACGTCTGTTCTAGCTCCTTTCCCTAAAACTGGAAAGGTGACACTGAATTTATTTACTGATTGTGACGTCGAATGAATTCCTCGTGACAGACTTGATGTGCACTGTAAATTGCTTAAATACATATACATACCAGCGGCAGTAACTACTGGAAAGTGTCATAGGTTCATCTCAGGTTTCTCATCTGTAACAGTAATTTTAACAGAAATGAAATAACTGATATCACAATGATATGAAATATTTAAAATATAAAACAGCATTTAAATAAATAGAGAAAAATCAGGAAATGTAACTGGATGGCTGAAATAATTATTTGATCGATTTTCTTATTATTTTTGAGAACTTATTCGAAAACGGCAACGATGTGGTTTTAAATCAATGTCTCAAATGAGCCTTTTTCCATACATTAAGTTAAACTTTCCCAACAATAATGAGAAGTAATTTGATATAAAAATTTTAGGTAATCTCTTAGATTAAATCTGAAAAAAAGTTTAGAATCTACATACTTCCTCTTGAAATGCTGTGATATACATATAATCCATTCCAAATACAGGGAAACAACAGTTGTTTCCCTGTATTTTACGTAATGCTTACACAAATTTTGGGTCAACAAGCAGGTCTGTACTAGTTGGGTCGCAAATCCATTTTTTTCGTCATATCATATAAAGTCTCATAGTCATAAATATGGTATTAATTAATTAAATACACTCGAAAGTATTTTTAGGCGTTATAACGGACTTTTTATTGTTAAATATTTTGATATATTCATCGCAGAGCTTTGATTATCTAGGGTTATCGAACTATAAACTACAAAGCAAAAAGATAAGAGGAATACAAGGAAGTGGATTTGTACTGCATCCTCACTGAATCGCGTAAAAATATTAGCCAATCATAAATAATGTTAATTTATTTTCCTCCATCCTAATTCATTTAGTCGAAAATTTCAATCGAAGCTAAAGAATAATCCTTGTAAAAATATCAAAATTACCATTGGAAAACAATTGTTCGGAACCACTATTTTGATTCAGTTAACACAAAAATTGAATTAAATATCCAGTTCTTAGTCAAGCACATTATACTCTATGATATTAATGCTAAACTGATGTGAAATTTTAACCAAATTACAAGGCTTGGTGATGTTTAAATCCAAGCAAACTCCCGCTTTATGAACTCAATGGTAGGTTGGTTCATTTGTTCATGTATTTTCGCCATCTTACGGAAAACGATAATTGTGAGTATAATATATTTTGGGAAATTTAAAACATTAGAAGGAACTAAATATCTCCGTCATAGAAAAATAATGAACATAACTTTTTCAAAAAGTATCTCAAAATGTCTTTTGAGGTTAAGTAGACGATTTACATCGGTATTTGCATGGGAAAAAAGGTTCCTCACTGTGATATTTAGTAAAGAGGGCTTAATTAGCATTGTTATTGTCCACTGACTTACTTGCAAATATCAGAAAAGGTTCAAACCCCATGGAATACCAATTACTGTTCTGTAATATATATCTCCAAAACAAAATTCTTTCATTAACATTCATTTTTATCGGTTAGTTATGATTTTTCTCGAACAAATTAAGCGTCAAATTTTATTAAGCTGTATGATACCTTTTACTCGTTTATATTTAAACTCAATAATGTCATTTAAATATGGTGTAGCATTTCTGATCTTATTTGAAAAGTAAATCAAATTATTTTCCCATAGATTCTAACAGGCATGCCAGTGTATGGTCAACGCATGACAATTCCAGTGACAGTACAGGAGGTTGAGGTGAGTGCTTTCATTCGTCGTAAAATTATTATGCGTATGAGTAGATTTATTGTTGAATTTTTATCAGCAGATTGGTCGTATGCTATTGATTATGTCTTATTTTGGACATCCTCTAAACCATATTTTAATCATCGTTTACCGAGAGAATTACTCAAAAATTCCGCTTATATGTTACGATTTGCATCGCTTAATTAGAAAATGTGAAATTTTACTGTTTCTTTAAGAATCAACTTATCATAAGCATCACGATAAGCTTTCTTTGATGGCTCACAATTTTGATTTCATGAAATAATGACTCATTACACTGAGATATCAGATTGTAATGTTCTCATGGCCACAGCAAAATTCCACACATTTTGCTTGTAATTTAGGGCTGTTTTATGGTTGAAACATCCGAAGAATATATTTAATGTTTGTCACACCAGTAACATACATGTTCCATAATCAGTAAATATTAGAACTGGGGAAATACAAGGGTTTAAACTTTAATTCTTTTAGTTGCCTCACTACGATACTGTCTTAATGATCTCATCTCTTATTAGATACCCGTGGATAGCATTGATGCTGATGAAAATTCTGACACCATCCATCTAGAAGATTATTCAGCTGTTGGGGAACATGTGACATCGCATATTGAAATACAGAGTGAGGTAAGATGTGATTTTCAACAAATTTGATCCCATTTAGTTATCAATTATTGCATTTTGGTCTGTTGTTTAATCTCAATATAGTTCATATCATACTATAAAATATCCCGAGTATAATACTTTATTACCTTTTCTTCTTATGATTGTTGTTACATTTTTGTTTTATTTTTGCTGTAAAAAAACTGCCTTTTTAGTGAATCTGAGGAGTTAAATGAAGTTTTCAAGGATTTTACATTAGTACCTTAAATATTTATAAATGATCAATAGAACATTTACCAGAGATAATTCATTTGTATAAATAAAACTATTTCAAAGATGAAAAGCTACTATATTAAATCCATCTTTTAGATCCCTAAATACAAAATCAAGATTTTTATCACTTGTAATTCAACCTTTACAAAAGTTATTAGAAGATTTCAAGTCGATCTAGGTGGTACATATTGGAGACCACATCCTACTTTCATTCACTCTGAAAAAAATTCGTTACAGCCTCTGGTGCTATCAGCAATCCCAGGTTTGGAGAATTATTATGTGCAGAATGTAGAGACATCAGATGGTGATGAAGTTACTTCTGTTGCAATAACCTACAATCCAGAAAAGAAACCAGTTGATAACTTTAAAGGTGTATCAGTGATAAAGTCGACTGGCACTTCAAATATTGAAGTTACAAAATCAGATACAAATGTTGTCTTAGAAAATGTGAAGCCATCGAGAAGACGTGGCCCCAGAGGAAGCTGCGGGCCATCAACAGATGCTGATGCTGCTACGTTGTCAGATGAAGGAGTTCAGTCTTCTGGATCAAATTGTGAGTTGACTGACTTTTATTAATGAGTCAAGTGGTACGTGTAGCCTTTCCTAAGCAAAAGATGCTAGAATATTCTTAAATCATGCTATTACTGTATTTCCTGACAATTAAAAAATGGATGTGAAAAGTCAGGAGACTTGAATTTAAAATGGATTGAATCTCTACTTTCTAAGTGAATTTTTTCCTCAGTGATCATTCAATACAAAGTCTTGATTTATTTTTGTAATAATTTGAAATTTAATAAAATAATTGGAATCTCTAAGTTTTGGAGATTTTAAAATGTAGCATGCTCAGGAGGGATGAAAGATATGGCTAAAAAATTAATTACCCTTAATTGTTAAATGAAATCCTGGAGGTGACAAAATTGTATTAATTCAAAAAGATATTTTAATTACTTGCTCAATAGAATTTCTTTTTAGTTCAGAAATATTTGCATGAATAATGTACTTCCTGAAATTATATTTGTCTAAATCTGTTCTTATCTGTATTTATTTATAAAATGAAAATTAATGTATAAAATGAATAAAATCCCTTGTCTAATCAGCAAATAGATATTTCTCTGGAAAATGCATTTTTTGTCAAGATTGACAAATCAAACCTAATCATGATATTAATTCATATTGTGACTATTTTAAATGCTGATTTCTCTACAATATAAACACAATCATTTTTTAAGGTATCCATAACTGCAGATGAATAACTAAATCTGTGCATATTTATGTGTCAGTTTTAAATTATGCAAAAGTTGAAGCCTGAAGCTGAGTAATTTTCACGAGGCAACATTTTGTTCCCTTTCAGTTGCTAAGTCTTCCTACTTGAGAAAAAAAAGAAGAAGAGTCATTATTGATCAAGTGAAGGCGATACCAGTGGCTGAATTCAAGGCGCAATTAAATGATGTGTCGGATATTATTCGGCCAATTGAGCTGGCACCTGCAAGGAGTCGAAGTCTTAAGTATTACAACACTAAGGGAGTTGGAAAGCTATTTGCTTATCCTGGTAAGACTAGTAAATATTTAATTGATTCTGATTTGGTTGTCCAGGTACATTTTTTATTTATATTTCGTTTATATGTTATAATATTTTCTTTTTACTCTTATTACTTGCATGTTTTAAACATATTACAGTGAAAGAATTACTTAACGAAGAAAGATTTGACTCATTCTTGAATTTTACTGAAGTGAACTATCTTTTTTAGGTAAATCAATCCAATCAGATATCCTTTTCAAGCATTTTGAAAAGCAGCTGACCAGTGTGAAGCAGGAATGCAAACCACTAGATGACATGAAGTTATTACCAATAGGATATAAGCCCCAGAGTTAGTGTTTTTGTATTCAGTGCTACTGCCTCTCTCTAGAAGTATGTTGACATTTTATCAGTCATAAAATTTCTATGAACTCTTTATAGTTGACCCATCAAAAATCAAGAGGATTACTCGAAGGAGAAGGTATCCAGAAGCAGAGGAATATCAAAGAAGAATGTCTCAGCAACAGATGCAGGAGACTTTTGACAACCTGGTTGCTGAGAGCCAAAAGAACATGGAAGCTGTATTTTTGGAAAATACAGGTTTGTATCGGCTGTCATTATTTGGAAAATAATTTTAGTGCTATGTTACTGTGACCTCAAGTCATGCTTTTTAGAAAATGAATGTGTTGCAGGATTTCTTCTTGAGTTGTAGTTAGCAAAGACTAAACCGTGTGGTAATTCCTTGATCAATTTAAGAAATTAGCAAATATTATTTATGATAAAAGTAATAATTAATGTTAATAAATTTTAATTGAACTGGTGAATAATTTTAAAGGATCAATTCTTTGTATTCAGAATATAACCTTCTCAATATAGTTTTAATGTACATATGTTTAGAATTTCTGCAGAAGTATAATCACTTGCAAGAAGCGTAAAATTGAAAACTTCATTGAGTATGTTGTGGTTAGTTAAAGATTAGCGAAGGCCATTATCTTCAATACATATTTCGAAAAGATTTCCCTTTAAGAGTTGATTACATTATCTTGAATGAATCAAAAATATTTATTAATAATATCACTAATTCAGTTTTTAATTAATGTGGTTCACTGATGCACTAAAGAAGTAATACTTTTTAGGGACGCTAGTTGATGAAGATAATGGAAACCTTCATGTCCTCATCCAAGCAGCAGAAAATGACACTGGTGGCAATGATTCATCAGACAGAGGTGAAGATGACTTGATACATTTTTGGCTTGAAGATGGCTCCTTATAACTAACTTTCATAACAATGGTTCTTTTTTTGTTATGTATTACATATGACAGAATTGTTGCAATCAACTGGTCATAAATATATTCTGAATCATAGAAATTAATGTTAGAAACACTTTTTGGTCTACCTTTTGCAATATTTCCATTTAATTTTCATGTAAAAATTTTTTTTCTAAGAAAGCTCAGCATCTGAAAGAATATTCACTGAAATTATTTTTTTGCAAATTGTTAACATTATGAAAACTAAATATTCAGGGATGGGATAGTGCTGTTATTTATCATTAACTTGCATTTCAATATACCAAATACCGATAGAGGTAATTGGAACATAATACTGTTTTTATAAAGGTATTTTTGCTCAAAGTATTTCAATTTGTATTGATGCTCTTGTTAAATAGCAAATAATTTATCTTATATCAAATATCTTATAGCAAATATTTATCTATATCTCTATATTATTTATTGTCTCCCTTGTGTTTTAAGCCCTTACTGATGTAAAATTAACATTTTGGCTTTATTTATCAGAAATTAATCTTTTTCCAGATGGCCGGGAAATAGTTCTTATTGGAAGCCGAAAAGAAGGAGAGGTAAGATTTAGTTATGAAAACACTTTAAACTTGTCATAATTGTGATAATACTGATTATAAGTTTGTTGTTAACATTGGAGTTATCGAATTTTTGTGTATTTAGGATGCAGCTACAATGCAAAGGAAGATTGAACTTCTACTGGCAGCTGCAGAGAGTCGAGAACAGGGAATGGAAATGCAGCCTCTGTATATTTGTGATTCCTCTTTGGATGGAGCTGAAGGTCAAATTTTCATGACCCAAGATGACCATCAGATATTTGTAGTTCAGAATGTAATGGATGATGATGATGGTGGGACTGTGGAGACAGTGGAAACAACGTAGCTAACAAAGGAGTGATTCTCTCTTGTGTCTAAGTGTTTTCATGAATATTCTGCCAACGATAGAAGTTTTTGCAGTACCTCAAGTGGTAGATGCACATCTTGGACAGTATCCCTCCAGAAATCCAGAAAGGAATGGTCAACTGCATTATTACTGATAGGATGTATTATCTAATAAGCGCTTGAACTTGAACTCAAGAAACAAACATTCCTTCCCTGTGCATTTTGTGGAGCTTGTGAATCCTGTGCTTTACTTAGGCAATAATGAGTTGCCTTGCATTTTTAATGCAGTGAAAAAGCCTTAAATGAAATATAAGCTTTATGAATCATGGTAACAAAGTATATCTTTGTTGATCCCTTTGCCATCTTCACCTCCATTCTTAACTTCTCTTCCTACCTAATTCATTTCCAAGGGGAAATTAAAGTAATTAAAGTTAAATGTCATCTATTTTCTGCTAGAAAGAAAATCAGTAAAAAACGAAGTAGGAGCAAAACCTTAATGAACATTAGCTGCAACAAAATGTTTTATCTTGATCCTCATTAGTCATAAATAATGAAGATTTCTTTTTAAAACTCACTAGAATTATAAGGGCAAAGAGTTATTCTAAGATGATATGTTTATACCTCGAGAAACTTAAATGATCACATGGCAGAGAGATTTTTTTTATAATATACTCATTACTAGCTGTTTTATCAATACCATTTAACTTTTCCTACTATCATTAATTTAATTTCAAATTAAAGATCTCCCAATGCTTGAAACAAAGGAGTGTCCTAAAGATGTTTACTCCACTTAAGAGGTTGATTCACTGTTGCAAGAGGTCTTGACTGAGAGGGAATTAGAATTTTTTGACTGGTTCATCCCACCAAAAATGTTAAATAGTTTTCTTCAAATTATTATTGTATATTTTGGGAATGACCTTCCTAAGTTTCAACTCGGTATACTAAATACTACAGGATCTGCAGCCTATTCCTTGAGAGTAGGCTTCCCTGCCTGAAAAGTATCTGTTATCCATCTCAAGACTTTCCCCAGTAAAGCTTCGAATGCATTTTCTAGAGATAGCTGAAGCTTGGGTGATATCTTTCACATTCGAATGGTGAATAATTTCCTGAACTTATGCACTAAAATTAGTCTAAAGACATATTAGTGCATTTAATCAAAGTTACAGTAAGATTCTCTTGGTGTAGGGATTCTTTTTATAACTGTCCTTCCTCTCTATACTGTAAGGCCCGGTAATTGTATAATAACCTCTTACTATGTAATTAACTTTTTCAACCAATAGATAACAAAATGATTATAACGGATTGACAACTGTGGCCAAATATTCATATATAACTTTTTCTTTAATATGTATATATTTTTGCCCTATACTGTAAGGCCCAGTAATTGTATAATAACCTCTATGTAATTACCTTTTTTATATTCATACTTTTAAACATTTAAATTCACCTTTAATTACCGGGCCTTACAGTAGAGAGATTTTGGAGGTNTCCCCATAAACTACAGTCCTACTGCTTTTCCCCAATTTCAGTGTTATCTACAGTGACAATCGCCACTGCCTCACTCGAATGTTGAGTTTTCTTTCTTTCCCTGTAATTCCAAAGAAACATCGTACAGTGGGCTGGAATCGAAAATAGCTGCCCAAGGGGACGTTAATATATTATTGTAGAAATTTGCTCAATGATTCACAAAAGACTATTGTATATCATGTTGTGAATCATTATCGATATCTATTGACGTTTTTACACGGTGTCAAACTTGACATAATATTACTAGTAAGAATTATTACCGATTTTTTGGAGAAACATTAAAATACGGTGAGAATTAGTGGCTGCTGAAGATAACTGTTGGAAAAGTTACACAATTTTTTAATCTTCTTTTTCTTGAGATTAGTGGTTAGTTTTCGCGTTCGCGTGTTTTAGCTTTTTCCGTAATAAATGGCGGACACCTTTTTCGGCCAAACTCAGTTTTAAAGTGTTGGACAATCACATTAGGCAGTTAACCTCGAAGCGCGTTCCTTGGAAAAGTCTCTTATTCCACGTCAACTTCTAAACATAGAGTGTGAAGGATTTTTTTTGTTGCTTATCGAATTTACCAGCATATATTTTAGTTTCTGTTATCCTAATAGCAGTTTCTACGTTTCCATAGATAGTTTGACATTACTGAGGGAATAATAGAGGTAAATAAATTTTTATATTCATAAATGCATCATAACAACATTCTTGAACAATTTAGAAAAGTTCAGGCTCAGGTTAGGCTTGAGAACAAAATGTTTTTACTGTTTGGGCTTGGTTGGATTCAGGCTCGGTTCTGAATGGGCCAAAACTTTTGGCTCATGCAGACCTCTAATTCACACCCAATTTAAACCTCTCAAACTACCACCACTCCACATGATGGCAAATTACCACAACTGAACAAAAAGATTACCCAGAAGCAAATTAAATGGAACTGTAAGGCAAAAAAAGGAGGAAGGTCACACTGTGAGGAAACTCACATAAGGGAGCGAATGAAGGGTGAGAGAAAGTAAGGTGACCAATGAGTTTGGAAAGTGATGAAAATAATGTGCAATGATGGCAAAAAATCATACAGCAACCCATCTCAAAAATCCTTTCATTTACGAACATCTAATGAATGATATATTTGTGAAAAATTCATTCACTATGATATTCTCAGCTTACAAACTTAGTCTTGAAGACACATTCTGAAGTAAGAATTACCATTGCCTTTTATTCAGAACATTGCTTTTCTTTCCCACTTCGTGTTCAAATAATAATATGAAAAGTAAAAATTTGAATAAAAGGGACTAAGCCTGAGTTAATTTAGGTTTACGCAGAGGATTAAAAATAATCTAAAAACAAATTAAGTAAATTCTATACATAGATCTTAAGGCCGAAGTTAAAAAATAGCAAACACAAACAATAACATATAATCTCGGGAAAACGGGAAAGGGTGACTTTGCGCAAGATGGTGCGCACCCAGGAAGAATGGACTTATACTTTGTGGGCAAGGATGTTGCGAGTTCGTCCGCATGGCGGCATCGTTCGTAGTCATGGCTTCATTGAAGCACCGGCCGTATCCTGAATGGCTTGGAGAAATGTTCTGCCGGGATAGCTCAACGGACAGAGCACCCGACCGGCAATTGGGAGACCCGGGTTCAATTCCCGGTCCCGTCAGACTTATTTCAAGTCCATTCTTCCTTGGGATTTTTCCTGGGTGTGCACCATCTTGCGCAAAGTCACCCTTACCAACATGAAGGGGGTTTTCCTTTCCATCACTTTGTGTGGCCAGTGCTTCAATGAAACCGTGACTGCAAACGATGCCGCCATGCGGACGAACTCGCAATGTACTTGCCCACAAAGTATCCCGAATGGCTTGGAGAAATGTTCTGCCGGGATAGCTCAACGGACAGAGCACCCGACCGGCAATTGGGAGACTCGGGTTAGATTCCCGGTCCTGTCAGACTTTTTTCAGGTCCATTCTTCCTTGGGAGCATATAATCTGTTGTAAAGGTGTACTATATGTTTCATTTCAATTATAATATTTGCATTTGCCAAGAATAAGTTGGAAATAATATATCCTTGTTTCAGCCAAATATTTGTGTGTGACTTCTTCAAATTAAACTCAAAACTTATCTATCTTCATAGCATGCAAGTAACTGTGTTTAGTGCTGGATTTTTGTCTGAATAAAGAAGCACTTATTTGTCTGTACAGCACACTGAATTAGTTGATAAAACAGAAAGACCCTAGAACATAACCAAATTAAAGATGAAATTGGAGAACATTTGCCAAAATTAGTTCATGGAAATGAAAAACTAACAAAGAAAAACATGGAGTAATAGAAGGAAGGTATTCAATCATATAATGGTAGGATATTCAAGATATGAAATTTTATCACATTAAATGTCATACAGCTTAAAAATTAGAGACCTTCACACCAAATGAAGGAAAATTGTAATACAGAAAGAGAGCAGGTCTGACATGGATGATGATGCAGAATCATTATCGACCTCCCTACTCAGATCATCATTCCTACTCTCAAAGGAACTTGCAAACCATGCTAGCTTCTTAATTACTTGATAAATTTGTCAAAAACTTAACATTTTTCAAATACTGCATGGTCTGAAGGAAGCAATTCATCCTATCACAAAATGAAGTTTTAAATTCATAGCAGATTAAGGCTGAAATGACCATATTGACAACCTCAACAGCCTATGCACTTTTCTTCTTGAGAATGAGTAAATTTTGGTTGTAACTGTTGGCAGCAATGTTGCTTTAAATTCAACTTTTCATAGTATCAAAAAGTACAGTAAATTCTGCTTAATTAGGCCAAATCTATAGGAAAAAGAACCTAACATAATCTATTGAGCTAATACACAATTTAAATGCACAATTGGGACACCATTCTACTCAATAAGGTCAGTGACAGATTCATACTTACAGTCATTGGTGGACGAAAAAATGTAAGTAAGCAATTCAATACATAAAGTCGAAACATTCTAAAGTTTCATCATAGCCGACAACCAGAAGAAGGAGGGCAACCAGTCTCTTTTGTGTTGGTAACATTTGAGTGGATTTGCACGTCTGCTTTATAGCCCATTATTACCACTGTTTTATTGATCACATTTAAAAATTTATAACCATTGTCAAGATGCCGAGATATTACATATTTTGAACTAGAAAGTAAAATTGGTTTGCTGGATGAAATGAAGTCAGCCATTCAACACAAACCATGCAGACTTGGTGATATACTGATGCGCTATGATCTACCATAGTGCATCTCTTGCACCAAGAAAATCAACTGCATGAGGAATGGGCATTAAAGGAAGGATAAACAGAAACAAAAGAAAATGTGATGGAAAGGACCCAGAAGTTCGAGAAGCAATAAATTAGTGAATTTCTATAGCATGTGGTTGAGATGTATCAGCGGCTTTCAGTCGAACAAGCCAAAGAAGATGGCCATATGTCCTAGTCCCAGTTAAATGGAAATGACTTCATTTGAATCAATACCTCCAAAGAGGTTCATAATTTATGACTTAGTTACACAGAAAAACTTTGTAATGACAAAATTGAGGAGACTAAAAAATTCTCATTGTGCTACTGCATAACCCCATGTTGACATATCCTTGATAAGTACAAGCATTCACATTCAATGCAAAATTGAGTTTCACCCCTTTCAAGTGTCAACCCCACCTCCACGTGGTGACCACTGGGGAGAGGAAGGTGGAGGGAGCCTCCAGCCTCATGTGGTCCACCCCACACAACCCAACCTGCTAAAGGAGCTCTGGCACCAGTCTGTAGAAATCTGGTACCTTAGGGGTGGAGTGAATTCGAGCCCCATGGAGGTCAGCTGCACCATGCACTCCACGCGTGGAGTTTGCTTTGAGGGCGCTGTGCCACTAGGTACATGGGTTGTCCTAGTTGAGTGTGGTCCTAATTGGAGGGGCATGACTTTTATTCTCGTTTAAGTGGTGGCGGGAACAAATATCTATGTTCTTGGGGCAGCCAGGCCCTAGCTACTTTCCCTTTGCAGAGTTCCTGTTCATGCTCTCCCAGGTGGGTTAATACAAAAAATCACGCTGGATTTCCTAGTGAAAATTGGGTCTGGCCCATGTACTCTCTCCTACGTGCCAGACCTAAGTTGTTGAGGTTTTCTACCATACCAACTAGCATAAACCTTACTTATCAAATAATGCTTGTCCTTACCTTTACTGAAGCTTACTCAGACTATTTTGTTACAACATTTCATTAAAAGAGATCACAAGATCAAGCTCATGACTACTGCCGGATTGAAAATAGTATAGACCTGGACTTTGACACGAACCCCTTTAATGATCTGCCATTATAATGGGACATGTTGTACATCGTCTGAAAGAGCATTTTTTTGCCTTTAAAATGAGACACGTTAAAAGTCAATATCGATCTCTTGCTTAATCTGAGTCGACATAAACCAAATCAAAATACTGTAAATCCACACACATTCATGACTCTGTCATCTTCACACCCTTTTTGAACAATGACCAGGTGTCACAGAAAAACCAAACTTTTAGCAGAAATGTGGTATAGTCCTAAAGCCACATTTCTGAGACCCGATTGTGATTTATTAACCTTTGATAAGCGTCTGAATTAAAAATCGATCTCCTACAATTTGATCCTAAGCAGTTGAAATTTTTACCACACTATTTAAATTGTTTAAAAGAAATAAGTGAGGGTGATTTTTCCTAAATGCACTGGGGGAGGAGATACGAGGGGGCTTATAATGATGACTTTGCTCCAGCAAAACATCATTGCCGCCTCCTCCGAACAAGAAAGCACGCCAAGCATTTAAACCATGCTTAGTGTGCCTTTGCCGTAACTTTCCAATAATTTGCAACTGAATGTAGCAAAACAGATTATTTTCAATATTTGACACTGTATTTTGTGTTAAGAGGATAAAAATTACATTTCATTATTGAAAAATGTTGTCAGTGCCCATAAAATTTTATACATGAAGCAGTGGGACCAAATTAATTTTTGTTATTGAGTGAATTTCATTATTATCAAGTTTCACTGTATGTATCTTATTATGACCATCTAAAATATTTTGCAGCAAGGAGTTCATTTGTTTGTGGCTGCTATGTTACACAATGTTCAAAAGAATGAAATTTTGGTCTGAAAATGCAATGATTTTGGGTCAACATCAATTCCCTACTTAATCCGAGATGTTATAAATCCAATCACAACACATTCATAACTTGTTCATGTTCACATCATTGTGAAACAATGATTGTGTATCACCGGGAAACCGAACTCTCAGAACAATTGTGATGGACAGCCCTGATGCATGTTCAGCATTTTTGAGACCTGATCTTTATTGATTTACCTTTCATAAGTATCTCAAACAATAATCAGTTGCAGAACATAAATTTGGTTCAGTGAAGTTGGAATTTTTGCCTTTAAATCTAAGAAAAATAGAAAAAATGCGGGGGCAATTTATTCTAAAAATGAAAGTGTGAAACAAGGGTTCCATTTAAATAGTGCCACTCTGGCAAAATGTCATTATAAAGTTGAGGCCTCCACCACTGATTCTCTCATTGATGGATACAACAACGGTTGACCCAAAAGAAATAAGTTTTTATGAATCAAAATCCTAAGAGCATTCCAAGATTGGCTCACCTCAATGAGAAAAAGGAATGCTTTTGAGGCAAATCATCACTTGAAACAATCCACTCTTGCCCCTTTCAAGGAAAAGCAGAATGTCCTGGTCCATTTTATACTTTAACTGACTTGCGAGAAATTTAAAAAAATTAATTAATTCATAAATTCAATAGATAAGCTTACCAAATAGCCAATTCAAGACCCTATTTTCATGATCTCTTTTGCATAAAACTCTTAATCCGGCCACTCAACTTCCAATTCAATGACAGATTAATGTCAAGCAGATGCTGGCTGATGCATCATTCCTTCATGAATAGCGTAGACATTTCTTAGACATTATTACTTTGAATAAATAAAAAGAAAATGCATATTGAATACTAAAACTGAGAAAAATTTAAACCACTAAAAAATTTTCAATCATCCAGGAAGAAAGATAATTACTTAAAAGGGTTCTAAATAGTAAATAAATAGTCATTAATGCACTGCAGAACTATTTAATGCCCACTAAATAAATTACTGGTTCATCCGAGATTCTTTTCAAGCATGACATTGGGCTTTATAATAAATACTGTTGATAGCTTCTGTTCCTTTACAGTTACTCCTTGCTCTTTGGAACATATGTTAAAACTAGGGCATCATATTTTGCTAATGATATAGCATCTGGTTTTAACCTGTTCCTGAAATACAAAGAAAATACATTAGTACCTTAAACAATGAAAAATGAAAACATCTAATGCATCATGAAAATTTCCAGATACAAAAATGAAAATTCTTCAATTGCACATTATAACAAATTTTNTATACATGAATTGAACAGCATTCCAAAAATTATTGAAGAATTGAACAGCAGAATTGATTGGTTCAAATTGGTAATGTTTGATACCTGAATAATTGAAAAACATTCTCAGAGCCATGAAGCAGTAATGTCACTATTAAGAGAAGAAAGAGGAAAATGGTTGAAAGGAAGATCCACCACTACTTCTGATCCTATGTGTATTCCTTATAGAAGTTTAACAAATATCAGCAATTTTCTTAACAATTCTTAATAACAATAATGATAATATACACAAAAAAATTATTTTACAAAAACTACCTCTCCATTATGGACATTGTCCAAGATCAATTTAATTGATACTAAACATGTAAAGGACATATATGTCCAAATCAGAGGGTACATGGATGACTATTGTTTTAATTTGTAATGGATTCCCACAAAAGCTAATCGTATCATTCCATTTCCACAGCAAAATGACTTTTAGCGGACAGAGAAATGAAATCCACACATTCAGAATACTTTGTAAAACATAAAATAATTCATATTTAAAGTGCATATTAAGTATGCTCAATTTACACAATATAATTAGCAAGAAGTAAAAAGTATGAATTATCAATGGGAAAATACAGTATTCTTTGCCATTTTCAGATACCAATTTGTAGTAGTTACCCCAAAGTACCTTTGGGATTTCATAAGCTACTTACTTTATTTGAACACCATCGTCTGAAAAACCAACACTCCTGATGAGGACAGTTAGTTCATCTGGAATGTCAGTGAATGGAGAGAGATCAACATTTGTGACTGGATCTCCTAAGTTAAACAACACTAGGAAGCCAGGACTACCACTTTTAACCCTGAAACAAAATAAAATTAAACAATAAATTCCTCTTTGGAATATTCCACTTTAAACATTGTCACTACTATCCCAAGTAAATACCCTATTAGCTTGGCATGCTAATTGCACTCACTTGAGTGTAACACACAGAAAAGTAAGTTTTTCCTCTGTGGACACTATTTACCTTATCTTCCAACATACATCATAAAATCCTAATTTCAAGATTGAATTCAAAGAACTACTTATATTTTAAAAACCTAAAAAATCGTATGACATTGCAAGTATTCAATTTGTTTAGTGTTAATGACTACTTCCAAAGAATGGTCACCTTATTACTTAATAGATTATTATGAATTCTATCATTTTTGATAGGCTCAAAATCAGGCACTGAAGCAATGAAAGATTGTAGAGGCACCATAAAAATCATGCTTAAAACAGCAACTGGCATATTTTAAACCATCCTCACCTTTAATTAAAAAAATAAACAATAGAGCATATGGAAAACCTGGATGCAAACAGCCTTACAGAGGATGCATGCACTTTTACCTAACCATGCAACAAGGCTTCTTTAATCTTAATTTGCTCAAGAGGAGAGATTTACTTTGGGTATTTACAATTTCCAGAATAAAAATTAACAAATTAATCAAAAATTCTTTCTGAGTAATTCACAGACAATTTCTACCAGCAGGAATGCCAAAATATTTTATTAATTTTACGATTAATTTATTATTACGATAAGATTATCACAAAATGAAAAATATTTTTTTCTTTGGGTCACATACTATGAGGAATTTTCACATATGCTTATTTTGCTGCATGTCACAACACATGCTTCATTCACTGTATATACTCATGGATAAGCTAATGTTTAAATGCAAAATTTTGATGAATAAATGTTAAGTTCAACACTACACCAGATTTATTAATAAACAAAAGATATTTCATAGGTGATCTCAGAATTGAGAAATAGTTCAAAATTTCTCTTAAGATTACTACACCCAGTATATTGAAATAATAAACATAATTTGAAGAGGAACGAATATTGAAGAATATATAAATCAGAAAATTTGTATAAAATTTGAGGGTTGACCGATGAAAGTTGCACAACATCAGAGTAACTACTCATGATTTACAAAGGTCATTTCAATAACACTTCTTCTTTTCTAAGAACTTGCAAGTGAAGCCCAACAAATATACATGTGCTAAAATTATACTTCAGGAATCTGTTTGTCTTTTTTTTCTCTTTATCATACACTTTCTATGACAGAAAATATAAATTTTTGAAACTCCATTTGGATAATACTTCAATAAATAACTTTAATAAAAGAATCCAGAAGAGAAAGGAAGAATGAACTACAAGAACATGCACATCTTTTACAGAATACTTTAAGAGTTTAAGACATTCTTCCCTTAAAAAGTATTATAACATCAAATAAAAACTACACCTATAAAACCAGTATGATTCAAACAGGAAAACCAAATAAGAAACTGGAGATTGTTAAAAAATGTATCTTACCACACCCTTGAGAGACAGATGAAAATAAATTAATTCAGCATAAGAAAAGCAGATTTTGTTGATTTTTTTGCACTAAACATGTTATCTTTAATGAGGCATTTGTTTATAAAAATAAGCTATTTTATAGTAACTGAAACACTCAAATTTATATCCATATCTTGATCCAAATAACTTCATAAATTTTATTTCACTTGCACCACCAATAATGGAAAAAATATTTCTCTGCTAGATAAAAATAACAGTAACCAATTTAAAATGAAGTAGCATACAGTACACAGTTATGTGCATTACAGAAAATTAATGATTTTGTTCTTTTGGTGGTATTCTTACAGATAAAAGATACCTTTACATCAGAAATATAAAAGTTTTAATTTTACACTAAGCAGTACAATAATGGCATTGTTATACAGAAAAAAATGTCCCAAATTTAAAGATTTCTCTTCCATTAAAATTTATTAGTTTCATCCCTCTAAAAGTTAGAAATTGAGATAGGTGTGCCAATTATTACCAAAAATCTCTTCCAATTACCAACACTGAAAATACCAAATAGCATAAACGTCGAAGTAAAACATCTTGCATAATCATTTTATACCCTGAAGATGTATCACATTAAAATTATTATTAAGTTATTTTAACACTGCTTTTAGAATTCAAAGAATTTCATATGAATTAATGCAAGATAAAATACTTAAAAAGACAAATCTCACCTGGTGTAAGCTAGAACAGTATCATTGACAATATGGGCTTCTGTTGAGCCATACATGATGGAGGGAGATTTCCTGGCTTCAACTAGGGCCTTAAAGACCTTGCAATGACTTTCAACACTGTTTATTTGTCTCTCTACATTATTATATGCATATGAGTCTGAAGCTTCAATCCATGTTGAGGGAGCTTCTGAGAATCCTGCAATTAAATTTGTATTATTCAATCGCTGTATACTTGATTAAACCTGAAACATTTCTATCAAAACTTTGTATTAATAGAGGGTAAAGGTAGGCATGATTTACACACATATATAAAAGCAAAAATAATTATGATACAATTAAATAGTGGTTAACCTCCATTGGTAGAATTTTTCCACTGCATAAGTCCTAATGATGGATGGTGCTTTGAATCAACTGGTCCATTTTGCACCACATCTTCCATTCCAAGCTCATCTCCATATAATGTTATTATAGTACCATTAAGCAACATGTATGACATGTGAATGCCATCTAGCATGCCTGGGGACACTCTTGTGGCTAACCTCGAGCTACTTGGGCTACCAATCTGAATGAGGGAGAAATAAAGATATGGAGTCAGGAAAACATCTACTTGAAATAGACTGAAAAATCACTGTAAATAAATTTAACAACAGAAAAATACATTAATAACCTCAATTAATATGCTATTCTACAATGGTCATCTTGAATGACAGTCTACTCTGCTTTCTGGGTTTTCAAGTCAGCTTATTGTACTTACTTCAGCTGACGGTCTTCATCAACATTAATGTTCAGATATCAATGATTAAAAGGATGCCCTGCTCAGCGTATTTTAAAATTTATCTTTGTGAATGAGTCAGTTTTCAATTTAGGAGCCAAGAATATGTTTCCTATATTTTCAGGCAATTATTTTATAACCATCTTACCTCCCAATTAGTCCATGTGTTATTTGGTGTCTTTGACAACCAATCAAAAATACTGCTATAGAGTGAAGAAGCAGTAATGTCACTATTAAGAGAAGAAAGAGGAAAATGGTTGAAAGGAAGATCCACCACTACTTCTGATCCTTGGCCATAATATTCCCTCAATGTGTCCGAGTCAACATTATCTGCCACAGCTAATACTCTGGAAAACGAAAGAAATTAAATAATAAGGTTGACAACTATAGAGTATAAATAATAAGCAGACAAAATTTTAAACACGCCCCATTTTCTAAATGTATAGATGAATGTTAAACAATTCAATAATGAGCTACCATTAAAATTATTAAAAATTTGTCAAACTTTGAATTTCCTTCAATTGTTCATACACTATAAATACTTTGAACTTGAATTAAAAAACCTAAGCTGCTTTCAGAATGACCATAGCTGTATCATTACAACCATTAATCTGTTCAATATTCATATTAAATAATATTGTCCTACAAGAGAAATTTTTATAATCTTGTTCACATTGGAATGAAAGGAGCAGCCATAAATTCACTTTTTTGGCTTACATAACACTTGTTAATGCCTGTGAACATCCAACAGAGGTATAAAAATCAATTCTTAATTGGAATAGTCATTGTGAAGGCAAAATATGTATCCCCAAGGAAAAATAAATCACAAAAATTAAAGATTTGCTTTTACTACAACATATAAAACCGAAAATCAAATATGGAGCGGCTGTGCACATGAAGTTTGCCTTCTATACAGTAGGAATTTCAAAAATTTAAGGTAGAAAGCTGTTTGAGTTATTAGCAGGTAAAAATTATTTTGTAAGACTTTGAAAATCCAATGTTTAATGATTTCATACCCCAGCTTTTTGATTAAATCTAAATCACAAATATTCCTTTTTCGTCTTGAGTATCCATAGTTCTATCATCTACATGTTTGCCAATTTTAAATTTCACATCATAATCTTTCCTGGATAAGTGTGTATTGCAGAGAAAACTGAAAATAATGTTGTTGTAATAATAATAATGGTTGACTACGCTACTATTGCTGCCCTGGTGCACTGTACCATGGCGGCACCCTTGCACCCATGGGACGGCACGGTTCTGGTTATACCCATAAGTGCAAACTTAGGAGGGTGGCATTAGACCCCCTAAGATTCTAAGTGAATTTCCTTCAAAACCTAATTTTAAAGAGTTTTATCAAAAATACATAGAAAACTTAGAAAATTTCTTTATTTGCAATACTTTCATAGGACCAATAATTTTGCATTACAACATTAACTGTAACCCCTTCATTACCCTATTGGTTATGATCCCACAGTTCAGCCCCCCCTCCCAAGCAAAAATTCTGGATGCGATCCTGACATGCAAATTGAATTACAAACACTAAGGTAAGTGAAAAAACATGAGAAGAATGATATTTTCCAATTAAGAGACTTACCCAGTTTCAGAGTTGTTTCTGATGATTTCCTTGAATTTTTCTAGGACATCAACAACTCCTGGTTGGTTGGTGGTGCGATGATTATTGAGGAATCCATACTCATCGTGAACTTTGCCTTGAGCTGATGGATTAATGGCTTCATCTGTCAGTGTTTCATCCTCAAGCAGATACTTCACCTTGTCTAATATAAAACCTTCAGCTCCATAATCCATCCAAAATTGCATAATATTCTACATGTTAGAGAAAAGAAAAATATGGTTAACCTTAATTCAGATCCTGATTAAAACAATTACACTCAAATTATGCTTTTATAGATAGTATTTTGCCCAAACCATGAAGAGAGCCAAACACACATTTTCTTGAAGTATAAATCATACAAAGAGATGTATGATTGTACACAGAGGTGGAGGGGTTAAGAGCCATGGAGTAAACACAAAGTTGCCTACAATCCAGGCATAAGCAAACCTGCCATAAATATAAAATGATGGAAGCAGATTTACATTTACATATCGCACCTGTAAGTCACCAATGGTTGTGTAAATTTAAATATTAAAACATTTACAATTTAACTCCCATAACCTTGACTTATTAAAATCCATTTTGGCTCGGGGGAGATTTTAACATGACTATGACACTGAATCATGATTAAAAGAAACATTTTCTGATCAAATTATACTAAATACACCTGGTATAAAGTACCTTTTTACAATAATTACCTGGAATTCCTTGATCACAGCAGGTTCATTGAAGTTGAGATCAGGTTCATCTTTGCCAAACTGATGGAGATAGAATGCATTTCTTTCACTATTCCATTCCCAGGCTGATCCGTTGTATGTACTCATCTACAGAAAGGAAATAGAATGCATTGGTCAATAACCTTCATCAGACATTTGAATATCTAAAGTTAATGTGTTAAAAATATTTTCTAAATTAAAAATGCTTACCACATTTTGTATGTATCTTTGCGTTTTACAAAGATATATATTTCTTTTGTAATGTTAAATTAAACAACTAATTCCACAAATTGAGGATTGATGATGCATGCAACATCTATAAACGCTACCTATTCAGAATGACTGTTTTAAGAAATCATTTTACTACCATTATACTACTTAATACTCTTCTTACTATCCTAAAGTAGCAATTGACATTTTATGTTCTCAAATACAATATAGAACTGTGCAGCATCATCCAATTTCACAAGTAGGCTTAAGTTTGCGAGCCAATATATAAGAATATCTAAGCTGAAATTGACTTTTATCTCTGGTTAAAATAATTCAATTAATAGACATAAATATATAGTGATAAATTAAGAGACATGTGGATGGCAAAATTAATTTGCCACATCATTAATAAATTCATAACATACCCAATTATTAGGAGGTACAGAATGTCCATTGATGTCTACCTCCTTCTTATCAGCCCATACATAATAATTAGTATATGGATCTTCTTTCTTTATTGATTTCTGGAACCAAGGATGTTTACTGCTGGAGTGATTAGGTATGAAGCTCATCACCAAATGCATACCTGAAAAAAGTAGAGAATCGGAAATGGGAAAATGCTTCATACAACAATACAAAGTCATTGAAATTTGATCAACACCAACCTTTTTCTTTCATCTCCGTAGTCAATGTCTTGAAATCTTCAAACGTTCCATACTGGGGATCAATGTCGATAAAATTCTCCACAGCACCATTGGCTGTTTTCATGATTGGGGAAATGGCAACAGCTTGAACACCCAAGTCAGAGAGATAATCAAGCTTTTCCCTAATTCCTGAACAATAAGATAAACCATTATAAAACATGCTATGTAAAATATGTAAACATGTTATAAAAAATGTTATATACTTCTTAACACACATTATACTATAAGCTGAAGAGGAATGCTACAATAAAACCAAAGATAGGCTACAGCTAATGAATTAAACCATATTCCAAAAATTATACATGAATTGAACAGCATTCCAAAAATTATTGAAGAATTGAACAGCAGAATTGATTGGTTCAAATTGGTAATGTTTGATACCTGAATAATTGAAAAACATTCTCAGAGCCATATTTTGATAAAAATTCAATTTGGAATTGAAAAATTGTTATCAATCTTAAGAAATAAAAAAGATTTTGACCAAACCTATGAGTTTTATAAAAAAATTACTAGATTGTGCCATTTCCATAAATGAAGTTGTCTTGAATATATCATATTACTGTCACTGATAAAATACTATTACCGATGTTCATCAGATTTTTCATCTCCAACATGCAATCTATGAAGAAGACGACAGAACTCCCACACACTACTGCTACACGCATTACTATGTAAACTATTCAGAAAACTTAATCTAAGGGTGTACATATAACACACCTTAAGAAGAGAGGAATAAGATAATTCAAGTATCTTAAGGAATATACCATCTGCTCATTCTTTAAGTTAATAACCAAGAACATAGGTTTTCACTGGATATACTTCTTACTTAACCCACTTAACACAGCATGCGAGAAATGGTATAACGGCAGTCGATCTACTTTCCTAAATTCCATATATATCAGCCAATAGCAGAAAACCTCTCCATCTCATTGCAATACATCCTAACTTAACGCAAACTCTAAACTAAGTGCTCATAACATATAAAAATTACTTTGCATTTCATGAACCATTATTACTCCATAAACTCAGCATAACTTTCCGACAAATTTAGGAATCTTGAGTTCACAGCAGTGTTTTACTTAAGAAATCACACTTCACGATTTTAAGTTCATCTACACATTATGTTAGAAACTCATATAAAACTACACTTTATGTGCCTACCTTTCAAGTTACCCACTCCGCTCTGAGATCCTTCTCCCTCCTTGAAAGATGGTACATGAATTTGGTAGAGAGGGCTTTGTTCCCACCATATCTTAGGCGCCGGAGCTGCACACTTGGGTGCCATTACAATAATAACAATTGCAACTGCGAGCATTGCCGCCCAAATCAGCCAAAATAGAGCGAAAAGAAACCAGCGTAAACGAATCCAAAAAGGATCATTGGCGAACTTCATCAACTCTTCTTTTCCCATTCCGGCGAAAGCTGTTTTGACAGCTTCAATGCTAACATTGGCATCTCCATTGTGAGTATCATCAGCGGCTGATATGAACTTTACTTCAGTTGCGACTGCACCGTCTTCGGTTAGAAGTTTACCTCCTTCCGGAGAGTTTTTCTCATCGTTCTCCTCTCCTTTGCGTCCGACCATGTTGCTGGTTACAGTGTCCTCGGGTAAATGATTATACTTTCCCCGCTCCGGCAGCTCGGTTACATCAGCCACTTCAGCGCTCCCCTTATCCCCATCCATTATCGAAGTACCGCTAATCCAAGATATAGTCAGGTGATAAAAAGTCTACCTCAACTCTTGCTCTCACTCGGGTGGAACCTGTTTCTCAGTTGGATCCAAGAGAAGCGGTCAAGCGGTTACTTCGGCTCGTTTGATCTCAGCACGTCCAGCCCACACGCTGAATTGGCTGTTCCTTGGAACCCCCCCTTCCTTCATTGGTGGAGATGGTATACTAAAATTTTAAACGAGACTTTTTATTGACGAAATCTCCAAAAATTACAATTCAATTAAAAGATAACATTCAATAATTTATAACAGAAAGAAAAATAAACAGTATTCCTTCATACTACTGTAAAACTTGAAATTACGAATCGATTCAGGTGGTACGACATTAGGAAATTCGAACGTCGTTTCTATAATTTGTCTAAGATTTTCCTTATAAAAGAATGAGCAAATACTACTGAGATGTGGAGGACTCGGAAAAAGAATTTTTAATTTAATCCTCAATAACAAAACAGGGGGAATGAAACTTCGATGAAAAAGCCACATAAAAGTATTGACTTTTGCAAACATGAGTTGGAGGCAAAGGATCCTAATGATTTTAGTGAGGTGGTTTTAATATAGTCGATCGTCTTTAGTGCCGATGAGGAAGTGTGTATTTTAATTAGCTGTAACGCAAAGCAAGTTCAGCATAGAAAAGTATTCTTCATAAATTCAATTAAATTTTGTATTTACTGTCAAATTCTGTGCCTTTTCAAGGAGAAATATGAAATTCTAGTTACCCTGAGTATTTCATAATTATTTTGATTGAAAATTCTTTTTACTACTCCTATTTTGTACTTCTCGAAGGAACGTTTTTACTTCAAGACTTTCAATTCCACATGTTCGGTATGAGAGAGCCCGAGTACAAACATGTTCTGAGAAATCAATATATTATAAAAAAAATCATTGAAATCAATATATTATTAGAACCCATTTTCCCGCAAAGTTACTGAATATAATATACCAATGACTGTTGGAAATTCTAGATAGATTCTAAAGCTTAAACTCAGATTTACAGAACAAATCATCAAAAATGTTATTGCTCGCAAAAAATATAAACCAACGTGGAGACACGCGAAAAGCATATTAGAGATTTTTATTATAAACAATGATAATTTGTTTATTTTCATTGGAAAACAAAACTTTCTCCCATATAAGAAAGCCAACGCCCTGAAAATACGGAACATAAGGTCCTGGCGATACTGCAGCGGATGCGGTCGTGACTCTTCATTTTTGACTACGGAGAATTGGCGGGATTCAAACGCTTCTTAGATGGAGAACTTCTGACGGAAATATCCACATCAACCAAAAAACATTCATTACGTGCGATAGAAACGAACATTGCGCAGAATATAGCATTCACGAAATTTAAGCCTTATGACATAGCGGTCTGGGCGGAAGAATTTCTCTGTGAGAAAGAAGAACGCATCTAAAATGTTTCCTTATTTTATTTTTTGAAATGATCTTTATTTGATAGTAACTAATATAAACACTCAGATCGTCCCTCGACTCGACTCAGTCAATCTTGACTCATCAGAAGACGCCTCGTTATATAACTGTTGACCGTATACAAAGAGATATATCATCACCGCTTCGATGATAATCTGCTATAGCATATTATCATCGAAGTTCAAATAGTTACACGATAAAACAAAAAATTAAATCATGCATAATACCAACAAAACATAAGACACATATTACGGACAGATAAATTGATAGTTGGCACATGAAAGGCAATTTCGGTTCCATTGCATTATTTTCAGTGAAACACTATACAAAGAACTTAGGAATATTATCTTTTCAATCTATTTAATAAAACCCAGGTGTTCCGCAAACATATGAAAATCAACGTCTCGTATGACTTGCCATAATGGACCAAGTAGAAACATGTCTGCAAGTCTGGAACTCCTCTCTTTGTGAGTAGATTGTATAGTCACTGAGCTCTTGACTCTTACTAGCGTTAATTATTTATTGAAAATAACAACCGAAACCACAAAATATCCAAGGTATTTCGCTGAAATCTCAAATTTTGGCAGTGTTCGGTAAGAAGAGAAGTTCAAAAAACGCTGATCTTTCGAATCAGCATTTCTCATACCACAAATGAGAAATGAAAAATAAATATAAATAGGTTTGCAATATCTAACATAAGGAAAGTATCGTGTATTTCTCGCATACTTTTGTTGAGAGTGCTAAACAGAACAACAGTGCTGAAATGAAAATGCATTATTGTTTCTCAACGATAATTTTAACACAGAAACAATGAGACGAAGAGTAGTTAGTACTTTTCCACCAAATTAGCGAAAATGTTAATTGAATAAATGCACTACTCGTAGTTTTATTGTTTCTGTGATATAGTTCAATAGCATCCAGCATGTGAAAGTACTGTGAAGATAATTTTAACAAATTTAGAGATTGGATGGTTCGAATTACTGTTAAATCAAGCTCGTCTTCTTTCTCAAAATTCCGAACTTTCCTTTTCTCTCCCTTTTCCACCTTCCGGTTTGAAGCTTCTTTCCCAAAAGCCACACTTTTGCCGTTGTCATTAAATGATTAAAATAAATGAGCCATCAAATTACAAGAAGTATTTCAGTTAAGGGTACGACCTCTCGACACTCCTTGAGGGCGGGTCTGTCCATTCATTTGGTATATTATTTCTAAGTTACGTTAGCCTACGCAGTTTTGGAAAATACTTCTTAGTGAAAAATGACGGCCGTAAAATCGCTCAAGCGTCATTTAATTTATATTTTAAGTTCAGTGCAAAAGGTTATAATGCCTCACCCTATTGATAAAATTTTATGAGATATTCTCGTGAGTAAAAGCTATTAACTCTGATGATGAAATCTGAGTCTTACGTCAATACTATTATTAAACGAAATTTTCTGCGATAAAGTATAATATTATACGATAAAAATACAATCATAATAATTAACGATGCTTCCAGGATTACGTATATATTACCTGCCCACTAATTCGAAAAATAGAATCGTGGCTAACTATACAAAGGGTTAAACATTGCAATGAAAAAATTTTTTCAGTTCATGTCAGCTTCATGGTCAATTACGAAAGAGGCACTTGTCATCAAATTTTTATATCTCGATTGCGCTGACTCATTTTTTTGTCGGAAATTAACTTCTCCGCTGTTTTCGAAAGAATAAAGTTCAAAGCAAACCTAAGCAGGAAGTATGTACCACTGAAATTCATAATTAAAACAAATTAATGATGAGTATATTACATGTAACAACCGCTTATCTCTTACCGCTCTTAGCTTATCCATATAACGGCACAATAAATTCATTCATTCATTCATTTTTCAAAATTCATTTTTTCTTTTACCTCAAAAGTTAGTGAGTCACTTCAAATCTAATTTATTACATTATTTATACTCATCAAACTTATTACACTTCACGGTACGCTTAAAATAAACGCATGCTTCGAGGCACAGCGAAAAGTATTTTCCCGATTATCAGTAGTAATCATATGTCAAACTGAGATTAAAATTTGTTAAATTTTTACAGCTGTTTTCCTGAAATTTCTCATCTTACCCATTCTAAGAGTTAGTTAACTCCAGAAAGGGGTTGATTTATATGGAGTAAGCATAGTAAAAGGTAACATTTTTTTAAATTTAAAAACCTAAAGAAATTAAGATGATGGATTATAAGAATTACTGTGGAACTTCTGTAAAAAGCACATTATTGAATTTTATTTGATATTAAAGATAATTAAAGCTCTTTTGGGTAATATTTTCCTTTTTTGAAGAACGAGAACTTGACTTACGAAGAAAACACATTTAAACAAAAGTAACATAAAATCTGTATTTTTCGGGGGTAGGTTGTTTTTCGCAATCCTCTAGATTCAATTTCAAAGCGAAGATGCAACTAAATTTTATCCTTCTAAGTTTCATTTGTACTGCCAAAGTGTAATTTAAAGATTCTGCACATTAATTTAGCTATATGTGGTAGACAGGCAGAATTAAGAGCTACCGAAGTTTACAGAAAGGTTCACAGCAGTAAAATAAATCCATAAAGAGGATGTGGAATACTGCGACCACAGCCTACAACTAGCAATAAATAAAGAAACATAAAAATTAAAAAAAAACAGAAAAATTCTCATTGTAATAAGGAAATATAATATAAATAATACGTCAAAAAGCAAAATAAATTATGGTAAAGACATAAGATCAATTGGAGACATTGAAGAATTGAAGAATTCATCATGAAATGGCTATAATATTAATTGAATACAATAACTTTTAAATCTGTTGTGAATAACTTAAACATTATGAAAGTGAGCAAATAACCATAGCTAAAGAGTAAAGATCACAAATAGCCTTTGCATGCAAATTAAGCAGCACAAGAATTTTGTCGCGGTAGTCCATAGTGAGAGGTTCCGACTTCTTACATTGAACTAAAAATAATTTTAAGCCGTTAATAACACATCTCAAATCGATAGTAAAGATTGTTAGAATCAGAAAAAACATTAGTTGAATAATATTTGGCAATTGTTACGGTTGTGTGTTCAATGACTTGTTAATGTTTTATTGCTCATAAAAGGCAATATAAAAGTTTGATTGAGCTAAATAATTGTATATATTGACTTCGATAAGTGTTGTCATTAACCTGAAAAATGTTGATAACGGCTTTTAAATGGTAATAAAACATTGTCATTTTCTTGCAGGTGGATCGGATGGATACGAGGTAATGCGCTTCGTGAGATGTACTCGGAAAATCCGCATCATAATTCAATCTCGGGAATAAGCAATTTATGAAACAATCTTGCCTCCTCAGATATCGTCCTGAATAATGAAGTAGAGATTACACACAACAAAAGGTTACGTCACGACAACTGCTATCACTCTTCTAGAAAATAACGAATCCATCTCACCTCTGACACCATAAAAAATTTAGAAACTCAATGTAATACGGGTTGGTCAAATCAGACGAAGAGATGAAGGACCAGAGGATGGACTTACCCCTGTTAGCGGCAATTTTTCTGTTAGCCTCCTTCCTACCTTTAGTCGAGGGATCCTTCCGAATTAACGCTCACCTCAAGGTAGTAGCCCTACACCAGCCACCGTTTGCCTTCAAGAGACTTGATGGCTCATGGACTGGGATCGAGGTTCGGTTCCTGGATATACTTGGGGAACACATGAATTTCACGTTCGACGTAACGTCAGCTTCCGATAAGATCGTGATCGCCAAGGATTCAAAATGGGCATCTTCAGATCACGCCGTGGTAATGGAGGTACGTCACGAAAACATTGTGTAAAAAAAATGTGTACCTAAAGTAAATGGGAGACGAAACTAAACTACTTAGAGGGAAGTCAAGAAGGGAAATGAAAATAAAGAGGGGTCAGGATGAACCAACCTAACCAGCCCGGGTAACCGGTTCAAGAGCCCAGGACATCTGGTTAAACAATTCCCTTTGAATATTAGAAGACGTGAGCATATCTGAAAGAAAAGGGAGGGGAATGAGTATTCATAGAAAAGTATCACAAAATTAAAGATCTCCCAAATTAAGACGTAACTTATGCATACGAGAGAGAAATCAATATTGAACCGAGAGTAGACCACCAAATCCGGGACACCGAGACCTTCCTTGGCCCCTTTACGCGAATTCGGAGTTAAGCAGTTGTTGATTTTCCTTTCCTGTTATGTGAATTCCTTCGTAAATTTCGTGAACCGCACACGTGAATCGCTCCCCTGGCTGGTGGGCGAAGAGATTTTTTCCCTTAATTCTTCTCTAATTATAATTTGGCACCCCTATCGCCCGGTATCTTTTGCTGTGATACCCCAGGACGTGTTTCGCACAAGGTCAATAGGTACTCAAGAACCCACTCTATAATTACGTTTTACATAACTAATTACTTTTTTATACATTTTGTATTAATATGTGCAAAGAACTACAGATTTTATTCAAAATTTTCTTCTAGTGTTTTAGATAATTTTTGGTCACAATTACGCAGAATTTAATGTACTTTTATGCAAGGTTGTACTCCAACTTACACGAATTCAACATTCGCGATTTCATCGATCCCACCTATCAAGTAACATCCGAGTATTACCGTGTAAGAAGATGTTCTCTTTAAAAGTAAATCCGTGAGAAAAAAATCTTCTCTTACTCGATTAAAATCTTAGAGGTGAATTAATACAAAAGGAGAAAGTGATTGTTTTTTGAATTATGACCATTTTTGCCTTCACGGCGCGCATTCGCATTAGCTAAAAGTTTATCGCCCGCTAAACTATATCCGAGTTTTATTCATTATGTTTTAAAATTAAAAAAGAAGTAGGGTGTAAATATAGAATGATAATAATAGATTAATACTGATCTCGCATAATCCCTCAGAACAGAAAATATTTCATTCACACTCTCAATCAAGATGAAAAGTTTTAATATACACTGCCGTATCTACAACAAATTTTTATTTTGTGGTTCATTCCAAAAGTTATAATTAGTTTGATTTGTTTTCTTTAATTGGGGCTGATCCACGTTTTTTTATTGTTCATAATAAATTTTCTCACATGCCACCTAGCAACGCAAGGGCCTCTAGAAGTAGTTTTTCTAGAACTCGGGTCCCCCCCCGAAAATGTACTGATCGCTTTGTAAAAATACAGTATGCCTATGGAAAGGCAATCTTATCCACACCTTAAGTTACCCACAAATTCAATAAATATTTACATTAATGAGAAAACGAGATAGAAGTAATGTTAGAGAATTAGTAACTGCCTGCTACTCATTCGAGTAGCAGGCAGTTACTTTTTCAGTTTCAGGGAGTTCTTTCATCGATTTTTCTTTTTCTATCTCCCAAAAACTATCTATTTCTTTTAAATATTCAATTACTAAGGGTTAGATGTAAGAAGGGACTGGGAAGTCTTAATCTCGAAGTTCAATAATGACGTATTTTATTATTATTATTATCTCATGCATTCCGATTTTGAATTTTCCGGATAAGGGAGTTGCCGGATAAATGGTGCGATATTGTATATATGGCCTTTGAAAGGCAAATAACAAGTGACAAATGAATGAAAAATTCTAATGTCGTACTAACAGGTTTCTTCCGGCAATGCAGACCTGGGCATAGGTGGCGTGCATTTGGTCCCGGAACCCGAAGGCAAAGAATCCGAGGTCTATCCAGTGTATCCCCATTCCCAAGATTGTGGCGTGTTCCTGACCCAAGGGTCGTTGGCCCTCCCGCGCCATAGGGCCATAATGGGGCCCTTTCACTGGAAGGTGTGGCTGTCCCTCACCATCGCGTACCTCTTCGGTGCGATCCCCTTAACTTTCCTATATTCTACGGGCGAAAGGGCCCTTCTACCTCCGTCATCGGCCACCTACTCTCAGTCCAACACGAAACTGTCCCTCTTCAAGCGGTTCTACGAGATGGTGCGACGTCTGCATGAGGCCTTCTGGGATGTCTTCGGGACGTTCACGAACGCCTTCACGTTGGAGAGGGGATGGAGGTCCGTGGGAGTGAGGCTGGAGGCAATAAGGAAGGAATCCAAGAGGCCTCCCTCTAACCTCAGCATGGAGAGGAGGAAAAGCTCTAATGCGACCTCTTGGTGAGTGTGGGAGGAACAATAGCCCTGCGGATGTGGTAAGGGTGGAGATGTGCTCGTGTTTTGTAATAACACCTGCCTCTATTTCCTTCCGCGGCAGTGGCGTGCAGAGGCTTGGTGGTATCCGGGGCAAACTCCTTGGTGCTATCCTGGCCGCTATGAAGGATACTTTTTCATAAATTAATTCCTAAATATATATTTAAAGATGAGCTTTGTTTCTTTGTAGGCTAAAGTGTATTAAGTGGGTTATCAATTTCTGTAAATTGTCTAAATATACCAATAAGCTTAAAGACAATGGTCCAGGAAATAAACTGATGCAATTATTACTCAAGTAAATGGTGTGCAAGATTTAACCATTTCATGGATTCTGAAGCCTTAAAAATTAATTGGTGCAGATGGACACTATGATTCGCAAAATATTAGTTCCTCTCCAAACATTCGTCCATACTTCTGACCCCGTTATTCTCATAGCACACAGGAAAGGAAATGTGTGAAATTCTTCTTTATAACTTCTACCAGCAGAAAACTATCCCGATCTTTATCCCTCCCGATTCTCTGGACTCTTCCGCTTGCTACTGCTACCAACTCAAGATTAAATTTAATGCTAAATCAACAAGCCAGAAAGAAATTTTATAAATTACATAAAATTTACTCAAAACGCAGGAGGACTTTGGATCGAAGAAATAGAATCTTTCCTGGTCATAGTAGCCTTAAATTTCCTTTCATAAAAAATAAGATCAATTTTGAGAACGTAACATGGTATAATCAATCGTTTCTGGCCGTACTTCGTGGAACGACATAATGAAATAATGAAAGATAACTTTGTAACATTTGTTATATTCCTGTGGAAATTACAAAGTTTTCTTTCATTATTTCATTACATAACATTTTGTTCGGACTAAACATCTCTTTCTTAATTCCCACTCTGATTTGATGCTCCGATCAATATGGATACCCTGCGCCAACGCCCCGTCGACCACCCCTCTGCACGCCAATGTTCCGCGGATGATTTTCGTCTGACAATGAGTGTGCACTTAGAGAAACAATAGGCCTCGAGATAAACAAGCTTTCATTAGAATTAAATACTTAAAATAATGCAACAAATGTTTGACTAAACGCTTTGGGTTATTAAGGGCCCCCATCAATTTCTTTGAATTTACCTATTAATGGCCAATTAGCTTTAGAGCGAGGGAAATTTGTTTTCTACGGAGAAAATTTGGCAACTTTTACTACAGTTTCCACGCGCTCAAGTCATCGTAAATGACGACGCTTCCAAATTAACTTTCCTCTTTCATTATAAATACAAAAAAATAATGTATGACGGAGCCTCTCCGAAAATATTTGTAAGTACATTTCACGACGACCTAAATAGAGAGAAGTCATTTTGGTATTTGAATTTTTGAGGCCTTTCTGATGAATTTCATTAGTTACATTAATGAGGCCTCAAATCAGAACTTTCAACAAACGGTACTCAGAAATAAATTAAAAATCCTGAAAGCGATTAAAAGGTAAATGGAAACAGTGTCGAATGAAATTTCTCCGTTTTCAAAAATTGGGATTGGGGAATACAAAAGTGTCAAAACATAAGGAAAACTGTGAATATTGTTTTGGCTTATAACACAGGACCGAAGAACCCTTTTCATTGGAGTGCTGCATGTATGTATGTATGTATGAATACACCATTCAGCCACGTTAGTAATATAAAGCCGCCTACGAACTACTCAAGAGGTACTTCGGTGACGTCTACTTTCAAATAGATCAACTTCAGAACTGTCTGACGGAAAACGAATTTAATTCATTTCAGGAATCAAAGAAGTTTGGCTAGGCGTATTCTAAGAATTAATACTTCAAGTTATTTGGAACATGCCAGGGAATCGTTTTTACACCTGGAATTGTATGAAAGCGCCAAGAGATAAAAAAATAGACGAGAAAGTGCAAAATAGTCCACGTGAAATATCACTATAGAGAAATAAAAACTTAACGAAGAAATTAGTCGAGTCAAATTCTGAGAGAAAGAACTACGTTAAAAAAGTAATAAGAAACACATCAAAACGAAGACGGACGTAAATTATGAAGGGCGAAATTAAAGATGGAACAATATCTGGAAGTAATAGATGCATCGCATAGAGCATTTGCGATATTTTTACTGTTAGGGAACAAAAGCCAATAAGCGAAAGTATTTATGCACTTCTATACAAACTGATTGATTATCTTCGAACTGGAGCGTGGAAATCAGTTAAAAGTGAAATAATAGCCGATATGAGACTCGATAAATGATAACGCTTTGTAGTTACTTCTAATACAGTGAACACGATGCTGCAGGGAAGTTTTAAAATAAACTACGAAATAAGACTATGCTATTATTCAGTATCACTCATACTTCAGTTGCTTTCATATAATCACAGCCAATGAGAAACGCATCTTAACAGAAATGAAAATTTGAATCCTCATGTAAGACGCCAAAAGACAATTGGCGAACGACAACTCTCTGCGTGCTTCAGAACCATTTCATCGCCTCGAAGTCGTTCGCGTATCGTCTACTTCGAGGCATTCGAGAGAAGGGGGACCTTGGAACACTCAATTATTTCGCCTGTACTTTCCCTGGCAAATTCCTCCATTCTCCTACTTTCTCGTCACGCCTTGCTTGTGACGCAACAGCAGACGATTGCCGAAGAATACCCCTTTGTCTAGAAACAATGCTTATGTTTAGTGTGGCGAACACAATGGAATATTGGGTTCATTTTAATTTACGCACAAGGAAAGGTCCGGGAGACTCGACAGAACGAAATCTAGTGGCTTGAAGGCCTTAGATAGTGAATTTAGTAAACAGGAAGAGAGAAATGGGCTGGAACACTCTTGGGACAGTTTTCCTTATCGTGTGACGAAACACCTATTTTCGGTGAAAGATAACTTTACTAGGAAAGGACAAGGATAAACGTGAGCCTCTGGGTTTTTCACAGTTATTCGTTGTGTCGAGGGAAACGTTTTTCACGTTTTTCCTTCAGTTACCTAAAATTCAAACCATGAATGAAATATTATTCGTTTGCTTTTTGGAGCTTGGATAGAGGAAAATGTTGCATTTAATTCAGCATAACTCAGCAGCATGAATATTTTCGATTACAAGATTAATACCAAGGAATGTTTCTTAATGTATAAAATGTAGATTCTAAACTATGTGCCATCGATACCAGTCACTGATGAACTGTTAATAAATAGTTATCATATTAGACAATTCAAACATGCCTCCCGATTTAGTAAATAATCGGGGAAAATTATTGAAATTAAAACGGAAACTGGAATAGACGGATCCCCGCCGAGATATGGCAGTTATCATCCATGAATTGGAAGGTCGAAGCGATTTTCCATAAAGCTTAAGTTTAGGTGCTAGAGAAAATGAAGTATTTGAAGAAAACTGGAAGATTCTTCTGGTTTATATGATTTATTTATTTCTTAGAATTCTCAGTAGCGCTTTCAAAGCTTTCGCATGCAAATAAAGCGTAACTTCAATACAAAATGTAGGTCGGACCGTTTTCAAGCTTTTCTGATATCACATACGTTAAGACGAACAATTTAGCTGAATAAAAGAAAGATATTCATAATTGCAAATCGCATGCAATAAGAATGTAATATTATCGAAGTTGGCAACGATATTTAAAGATTAACTTATTAAATCGATTAATTTATGGTGGATTCATTTAAACCAGCAGATGATACACCGGAGGAATCGTACAGTGACCGGAAGAGATAAAGTATCTGAAGATTGCTAGCAAAACAATTCAATCACCCAACATGGAGGGCTAAGTTTATCTGGAGATTCTTATCGCAAAAATGCGATAATCAAAGGATAAACAGATGAAGTCATTCCCAAATCCTCGAAGATGAAAACTTTCATTCGTGAACTTGATATAAAAGCAAACCTAAAGTAATTATACAAAATTAATGGCGACCATAGTATTCTATCTAAATTACACTAATAAAATAATAAGGAGAACCATTAGCATACTTCCATATTTAAGATGTATATATGATTTTATTTTTCTGTCAATTATTTAGTGTAAAAGCTGTCTTCTAGCGTGCTATGTGTGTTTTAAGTAGCGACATTGCGATTGTTTTCTTTTGAATCTGTATGTTGTTATGATGCCTCATTGTTGAAAAATTACGACTGAAGACACTACTTTATAACTATATCTTGGTGTCTTATCTTTTAATCTTTAATGTATTAGTTATACTGTGCAATTCTCTTTGCTTTTTCGTTGCCTCGCTCAGTCATTGCCTTCAGTTGTAATACTTACGTAGCAAGGTACAACCTTGATGACTAAATTTCGAAGATTTATAGAGACAGATATTTTCTTACGATTAACAAAAATCGATATTTACTCACGAGCTGATATTTGGCTCGAGTCCCCAGAAACGAAAGAGTGGAATCTGACCTTGCTACCGTTGAAAATATTGCTCAAAATGTGGGTAAGTTCTTCGACGTAGAGGCCACAAAGGACATTCAAACAAGAATAGAAGGTCGATTATCGAACTCGGCAACAGGTTTAGGTTTGCGGATTTTTGAACCGAGATTCTTTGACACTGAAACCTCCCGTTCTGCAGTCGCCATTCTTGAATAACATCTCAAACATCTCTTCGTCGTAACGTAAGATGTGTATCTAAGCAATTTGTTAACGTTTGTCATTCCATTTTAATTTATAATATTGTGAACGCAACCAAAGAAAATAAAGCAGCGAGGCAAACAGCCGATGAATTCCTCGTTAGTCGAGATCGTTAGTCAATTCACGCTAATCAAATTCTCAGACTTGATTATTAACCGTTGGCTAAACTACAGAGTTAAAATGGAAACTGAAAGGTGGAACCAACTTCTACTTTAGGAACGTTCGATATTCATTGGTCACGCCTCGTTATATAACTCGATTGCCGCATTCTTTATTTAGGCCTAGCACCAGTAAAATATCAAATTGATTAGTGAGAAAAAAGGCATCTCTCGCGTTGTTGCAATGCATGGTAATAATACTCACTACTTTGTTAGAGTTCTATTAAACTAAACTTCTTGTCAATTCGAAGTTAGTTACTGTGACATTCTTTTTTTCACCCAACCCGAAAATTAGTGATACTGAGAAAAAGAAGTCTTTTATTCATCCCGAAGGCCAGTTGGGACCTCATTCCCTCCACCATCAGCTACGAAGAGCTAGGAGGGGCAATGAGGCTTACTAGGTAAAATGAGGAGTGAGGTAGTTTGCTATTACTTTCCTCACTGAGCCAGAATGCTACAACAAGCCCACGCTAGTGAAGCACATTGACTCTACGAGTAACACTTTTCATAACATTGCACAAGGAGAAACCTTAATTAATGACATTATTCAGCATCACTCATACCTCAGTAGCTTTCATATCTTTACAGCCATGAACACGACTGAGACGAAAGTAAATGAAAGATACATTCTTCTCTATCCCGTACCAAAAGACAAATATTTCATTTAAGATATGTTAGAAGGACCCAATACAATGTAACAAATAAAATTTATTACCTTTGAACATGTTGCCACGTGTTTGGAGGGAAGAGTAACCAGGTTAGTCTTATTTCTCGGTTATCTGAATCACAGCCGAATGATAGAAAAAGGAAAATGTAACTCAATAGCAAATTTATTTGCAAAAATATTAATGAAGGCTCAACTAGATATCCCTATTAATTAGTATAAAATGTATTACCTGGTTTCAGTAATCTTTCTATTTTTATTTTCAATTGTAATAAATAACCAGAGGATGGATTGGGGTAAGATTTAATGACTGATATACAAAATGGAAGATGGAACGAACGAGCCGTTTTTATATACAGTTAATTAATTATATACATCAGAAACAGGAATAGTTAATAATTGCGCACAGATAGACTATAGCTTATTTGGGCGTTGGTTTATCGACAATCCGCAAATTATCAGATAATTAGAGCGTTAATTCAGTTGGTTTTTCTGATAATTATGGTGCATTTGTGTTCGTCGACGACACATGTTATTTTCGTGACCTCCTCTCTAACTCTAAGCTGGGAATATTCCGTATTAGAGATAAACTGTCTTCTACGCTCGTGTGCCGTATTTAAACTCTTAGTATGCCCCATAATATCCAGAGTTACCATATGATTCTTAACTTGCATTATACGCTTTTCGTTTCCCGAGATATTTAGTTCTTTAGTGAGCCAACTTTGTGTTGATGCATTCCTGTGCCGTGGAGGAATTAAGGTTGGAAGCACTGTGCAACGAAGTCCGCCATAGTGATGTATTTATTCTAACAATAAGACGCAGACGGGGCACCACCTCTCTAATTGAATCCCACTCCTCGTTCTTTGTTGGTCGCTCATTATGAGTGACACACATCCGTTGCGTGGTCTCAATTGATTATTGTCCTCATGGCGGATTCTTTTCTCCAACCACGTTGTCCTTGCCGCAGGATCGGGTCTCTGAGCGAGCAGGAGATGGCAGCGCTCGTTGGCAAGGAGGGACTGCGGCTGCTTGTGGCTTTCTATTGGGCCTTCACTGTCATCGTTAGCGCGCTCTACACCGGAAGTATTATTGCCTTCATCACCCTACCGGTCTACCCGAAGCCATACGATTCTGGAGAGGAGCTGATGGGAGCTGGGTTCACATGGGGAACTCTTGGTGAGATGTTGACGATTCGAAGAAATGAAGAATGACAAGAAACGAAGTAATCGGCAACAATTGAGCTGCCAACAGTAGCAACTGAGCAGCCATGCATGAGCATTGATTTTTTCAATAGAAAACAGCGATATGAACTGGTTGTATGCTTCGTGCGCTATATTATATGGTCCTTCTATCGAATTAACTCAAACTTCAGAGGAGTTAATAAACATTCGAAGTTCAATGACTGAGATGGGTTATTATCATATGGAAACTGACAAGGAGAACGTCAGGTTTGTGGAACACGGATTTACACGAAAATTTCAGGACACTTTCCTTGCACCAAAATAACAGACACGTGTCCGGCCGTTCAACTCAATGCGCCTTTGTTTATGCAAAATTTGCAACTGAAAATCGAAGTTAGGCAACCACGCAACACACGTGCATTGCAATACATATAGAGGAATTTTCCACCTAGAAAAATGTTTATCTCGTTTTTTTTCACAAGCAATTTAATTTTTCTGCTATTTAATTTCATCTTCTTATCTCCCAGACATTCTTTACCTTTCCCGTCAACATTTATTAAAATATACGTTAGGTA
>KZ308155.1:282559-294658 GCA_000376725.2 Ladona fulva
AAACAAAACATTTTAAATATTAAATCCCCAGGCAAGTATGGCAGAGCTTGTTTTGGCATTTAAAAATATATATCCTTCTTTGTATACATAAACTTAAAAAATACCTCCTAAAACAAAAGGCTTTAATTGTAAGTCTATAATAATTTATTTTACATCCTGATAGATACGGCTTTATGGTATATTGACTATCTGGTAAATGAAAAAACATTTCTACAGTGCTAACCTAAAACCCATTCTATTACGGTGCATACACCCTATACCACACACCGAACTCAGTTTTTACGGTAAATACGGTAGAAATACAGTAGCAAACGAGAATCACATTCATACATATTCATTGGGTAAGGCTATATATCAATGAAAATGAATTTCAGCGAATGTTTTCGACGATTGACCATTTGACTGCGTCAGCTGGAATACGTACGATCAGAGACGAAATCGTATTTCGACAGCTTAATTCACCGATCCATCTCGTGGTCTTCCATCAATGATACATCGTTAATCTGATGGATCGAAACAGCAGAAGATTGGGTCAACGGCAGTGACCTCAATGTCTTCCCATATTTCCCAAGCTCATAATATATGTTCTAGTCTACTCTTCACTACATACCAATCGTACAACTATTTATGCTCACTTGAGCAATTTTTGTGCCGTTCGGAATTTAATACTTAGCGATATAATACCGGATGTAAGCAATTCGAAGACACGAAATAGACAAATCTCACTCCAAGTCCCTCTATCATAATCTGTCGAAGCGAGTATATTTTTAAATATTTATTTCATGCTAGATATTGTGAAAGGATCGTCATTTTATCAATCCGTTACTTTTTTATCGCTCGATGCTTTATCCTAGTCAAGTGAAATATTCATTCTGTTGGTTCCATACGGTATATAAGCAATGAAAAACACGTGGTACATCGCTTGATTTTAGATGAAGAAATGGTATATGTATACATACCACGGAAATGTAATATAAAGCAATATTTCGCTTGTTTAATGTAATAATCTAGGCGATTTGAAGCAGTGACAACGTTAAAGTCAAGGACGGGAGAAAAGACATCAACTGGCAGATTGATATGGAGGATTGGATTAGATTTCTCAATCCGACTCAAATCTTTACATACGCTTTAAATGTATTACGCTGAAAACAAGGACAGCAGGCATAGAGGTTATTGAATTTCTACATTAAGACGAGATGAAGTTTCAAAATAATCGATTGTTTACGACTTTAAAGAATTGTCACAACTTTATACTATTTTTTTCGAAAAATTATTTGAATTGTTAAGAATGTGTTAAAAATATGAAATAAAATCATATTAAATATCGGAATGTTATCTTCCTTGATCCATTATGTCCGGCTTGACGTGTACAATTACCTGTAATTAATTACAAATCATACAAATATGATGAAATGGAATCAAAAACATAAGATGGGAGAAGGCCTAAGTGACATCTTACTTATCACCTAGCATAAATTTTGCGGATTTCCGCAGATATTCCTCAATACATAATAATTTTATTTTAAAGAATAATCAAGTAACCGCCATCAAATTATTAACAATAACACACTAATGACAATCCTCAAAATGTCTCCCGACATTCTCAAGAACCGTAAAGGCTTCTTTACATTCTTGACTTACAAGTACAATATGGCTATGTAGGAAACAACAAGCGTAGAACCTTTCGAAACTGTTCGGACGGTTTTTGAAGTGAGACTTTTCTTCGAATTGCTTACATCAGACACTAAAAGCGCTGAATTTGATAGTAGATTTCCTTGCAGATATTTACAAAAAATAAAGAAAGAATGACACTAGAAGGAAATATAAATTTAGTCAGAATCTAAGTATATTCTGGAAGATTTAAACCTCCCGTTGGGAGAGAGGAGAGATTTGCCTAAGCTAGTCAAAATCCGGGAGAGGAGGCACCATTAATTTTCCGAAATCTTCATGTAGCTCTATATGTACTGGTTAAGTTAGTTCCGAGCATCTTGTTCTCTGATAGAATCTCATCTTCGCCATTGAGATATTTTCCATCCATCAAGGTAATTCTGCCAACAGCATCCTTTACTGACGATTTTGCTGTCAAAAGAGCAGAATTCTCCGGTTTCTGGCGCGTCTATTTCAATGTTTACCCCAAAATTACTTTCGCCATTTCGGCTTAAGGCATCAAACCAAATCTAAGAGCGTGTTAGACTATAAGTTTTGCTATCGGATTGGGTAACCTAATCTTCTGCAGACGCTGGTATTCTGCAGTTACAAGAGTCATTCTTCTTCCAGATTTCTATACACTACGACTCTTTCAGCCACTGGAGATTGGGCGCAGTGGCTTCGAGAATCGGACGGTCCGGTTGGGGATCAGGTGCGGAAGTTGACGGCCAGATCAGAGGCTTATGGATGCGGGTGTCGTGGAATGCGGCTGTTCCGCAGTGCAGAAAAAGGAATCCGAAGTGTGGAGCAATCTTCGAACCTTGCCTTCCTTTCGTCCAGATCCCTCATCACATATCTGATCTCCCATCCAGCCAGCACCAACGAACAGGAGGAGGAAGAGGATGATGATGGCGGGAGTCTCTTCAGTTTGAACATCCTCAAGAAGGTAAATGACATGGATTTCTCAAGCTACAATTGTGCATTTATGGCTAAGGGTTAAGTGTGCGTCAGCAAACTAGTGTACATTCTTCTGTTTCGAACTGAATTATGGGGAATAACTAGCTTATTTTCAGCGGTAGAACAAAAAGGATCTTAATCCATGGTCGCCATGATTATTAGCTCTTTCAGCCAGGGTTCCTTGTAACTGTCTAAGCTGAGCTAAGTTTCTGAGCTGTCTATACTTCTGTTTCTGGGCTATACTTTTTAAAGTAGTAGTATTGTTCAAAGTGACCTCAGCTTCGACAGCTGAGGTCATTTCGCACGTGGGCCCCCACCGGGAATCGAACCCGGGACCGCTTTCACCGAAGTCGAACGCGTTGCCTACTTGGCTATCCGGGAGCCCGCTTTTTAAAGTGTCGCCAAATTAATTTGTCGGGCGCTCACTATTAGTTGAACTTTTTTTAAAGCTTCTGTAGGAGCGATAAAAAAGGCCATGAGTAATGTTACGTTGCGTTGGTCAGGCCTCACCTTGAATATGCGGTTATGGGATCTTGCAGAAAAGTGTTGCATTCGAGAAATAGAAAAATACTGCGAAAGGCGATACGTTTCGTAAAAAATTGTTACGAGAAATCAGTGAGTGTTACTGAAATGCTTCAGGACGCAGGATGGGAATCTCAAAAAGAAAGAAGATTTAAACGAAGACTCAATTTACTTAATAAGTTCAGAGAAGGTACTTTCGTGGAAGATGTAACCGATATTAAGCGTCCTCCCGGTTACATAGGCCGTTCTGATTCAGAGAGAAAAATAAGAAAAATTTTCTTTCCAAAAATTCATTTCCTTCCACCAACGATGCACGGAAGCAATCGAGCAATCGATTACGTAAGTTGAGTCATAATGAATGCACCCCTGCCACACTCCGAAAGGCAGTTTGCAGGGTACATATGTAAAGTAGATTTATTTTTTATAAAAACGCTAGATATTTTGCATTGCATTCACAAATAAATATCCATATAATGTAGTGTTTCTCAACTCTTTTGGCATCCCGCGTTCCCTTGTGATATTCACATATTGTCGCTATAACTGAGCCATTGCTGCTATTCTTTGATGAAATTCTTAATTCTTAATTAACCGCGAGTCTGCGGTTTCAAGTCAAACTTAAAATTGAAAATGATATTGTCAAACAACACATAGTATTAGCCGACAAAGTGGATTTACATTTACACTTACATCTTCACTTGTGTGAGTTGTTCTTCCTCCAGCTGACAGAAAAAGGTTGCTCCATTTTGGATAGTTTGCCTATTATTGAGAATGCGTTTCCAAAAGAGAGGGAAAAACGGAAAAGGCGCTCTATTTTTCTAAAAAATAAAGGAGGATGGAAGAGTAAATAGTGGCACTTGTACTGATCTTGAATTATCTCTGTCTTAATATCTTGAGAAAATTTGTTTCAAAAATTAAACAAATTCTTACACCAAGATCACTTCCTTTTACTAATTATTAACTGATGATAATAGAGAAAAATTATTATACATCCAATCGAAACACTCACTCTCTTCTCCTACTTTTCTCCACACTTTCTTCCTTGATTTCCTTCAATACAAACTGCTTCCTCATGTCTAAAGCCTAACTCATGGACTAATCATTCCTTTAACTATCATTTTATATCGAAATAATATAGGCAGCCTCTTAAGAGTGAGAGAGAGAGTAGAGAGAGTTTCCGATATCCTTGCATTCGCATGCACTCTGAAGGGATGTTTTAACCTCTCGAATAAGAAAGTAACGCAATAAGAAAAAGAAGGTTGGAACACGGCTGTATATGAATTAGAGGTTTTCGTGGAGACCCCCCGAGGATAGATGGATGGATGCTTTGTCTCCGAAATGATCATTGGGCTTCCCAGAAATCGGTAATCCGGAGCTTCCCGTTTGTCTCTGAGCGCGAGTTCCGCTTGCCGAAAGACGGCTTACGGAGTGTTTTTAAACCTCTAATGTAACGCAGGTTGAACTTTGCTGTCTTGAATAGCCATATTGAAATCGTAATTTGCCATTATGATTGTTGCCAATTCGTAAATATTTCTGCAGTGAATAAATTGGTAAACAGAACGGGCCTTTAAATCATTGTTTTTGCAACAGGTTGTAGGAAGGATAAGGAAACGGCCAGTGCTCGCCATGTCTTCGGAATGCTTCCTTCCATTCCGAATCGGATTCTTGGTGAAGAGAGGCGACGAAGGCCGTCGTATTTCAGAGCTCCTACAGCAAGGTTTGCTGATCGCTGAACAGGCAGGCTTGTTGGAAAAAGGAAGACAGGATGCCGACGAAGAGGTTGGTGCAGGGGAAGAAGAGGAAATTAACTCGGACGGGAGTGTGGTGAGCAGCTCCGAAAAGCGCTGGAGAACCACACACGGTGAACGTCTGGTGTTTGGAGGTGGTTTCCGACTTGGACATGGCGTTCTCACCGAAAGAGTTCTAAGTCTTGACGATGTGCAGGTAACAACTTAGTCTAAAAAATATATTTAAGTTTGACAGACATTTTATTCAGTGGTTCCCCAAGGAATTTTTTACACCTTTTGACGCGCCACACGGAGAGATTTTCTTTCATTTATTGCTGTGACACAAAAAGATACGGTCGTACGATAAAAACTTGTGAAAGGGATGTTGGTTGATACAATTCTTTATATACCTATCCTACAGTAACATTTATATCAGTGCCTTATTAGCACTGGCAATGAGTAAAATACGTACTTAAAATAAATACTTTTATAAATGCTGGACAACCTAGGCATATATTTCAGGAAAGGAAGGAGTATTTTGATATACTGGAACTACCAAATGAAAGTTCTCAATTATTTTTAGTTTTAGGAAGTACTCTTGCGTACTGGTGGATTCACTGACTATGGGAAAGGGGTTAAATATGATATTTTAAGACTCGGATGTTTAGAGACTCAGATATATTGAGACGATACAATAAATAAGTAATGTTTAAGACAATGAAATAAAGTAATAAAATATCATCCGGTAAGGTAAAGTCCTTACCTTAGGCCAGCTGAAGAATCGGTTGGAGGGGTATCGCTGCCAGTGAATATCCGACTTCACAGCTGAAGTTTCATCAGTGAATAGAGAAATTATTTACTTGCTTTTGCTTCACAAAGTTTGTAAACATCCAATCAAATCTCGCGTCCACAAAAGTCGTATCTAATTTTATACAAACTACGATCAGCTATGAATTTAACTCTGGCTTCACTTTTACGTTAACAAATTACTAGCTTATTAGCGAAAAAGGGCAACATCCAGAAGAAGAATCCTTATTCTGTTATTCGTTAAATGAATATAAGTTATGATTTCAAAGGCTGAGTAAAGGCTTCAAAGAAATCATCCCAGTAAAAATATCACAGACCGAAAATTTATCGCGATTCATTTATCTGAGGTTGTGGGTAAACTACGAGTACAAAAATGTGTTTATTTAATAAAGAACTGTTTTATTTTTTTGAGATAAAATTCATTTCGTTATTAGTTTAACCGCTCTTAAGAATTTCTCAATCACATAGAGTTATCCCAGTCTTTGATTAAGGTGAATGGCAACAAGGAGTTGCACTTGGTTGGAGCGGCAGAATGAAACGAACGCCCTTTCAGCTTCAATTTGCAGTTGTTTGAATCTACCCATGTTATATCAAGACGTTTGCAAGAAAAACGATGGATGTATTTACTTGTTATATTATTGTTAACACAAATCAAATTTTGAGTACCCAAGATATCTATAATTCATATTATGAGATTCCTGTTCATGGAATCGATTGTTATTGTTATTACTGAATGGTCAACAGATAATTAAAAATACTCTGATTTCAGGGGATTTTTCTTCTGCTTGGAGCAGGGTTTGCCATATCTTTCTTTGCTCTCTTCGTGGAAATTATTGTGGTGAAAATAAAGGAGAGATGCTATGGAAGGCATAGGCACAATGATGATGAAACAGGAATTGAAAGTGAATTTTCTGACAACCAAGATCTTGAAATAGATGCCATAAACGAAGGAAATTGGCAGCATGAAGATTCAAACTCTGAAGGAACTAAAGATGATAAGGAAGACAGTTGGATCTTCAACCCTGTAAACATTGCATTGCCAAGAAGGACTTCTGCCCCAGCTCCTGTTTCAGATATCTACCAAAGGGAACTTTCAAAAGTATCTATAAAATTACGTAGGGCAAAATCAGCATATGTGCATTAATTTATGGATATCTCATGATCAGTATGATTTTTGCTGAAGATACTCTCTCAGATATTTATTTAATGAAATGTTGTTATCAAATAAGTAATTCATTGTCTGTCATTCTGTCTCAGCCATTAGCTGCAAATAGTACTGACCCAGTAAGGAGATATTACATGAATAAATATATCTTTAAGGGGCTACTATTATAATTGGTTAGTAATCATATCAAGGGGCACTCCTAATGATGGAATACCTGGAATTCATTTTTCTCATTTAATTTCTGGTGCTAAGATGCTGGTAGTAAATCCTTCCTACAACATTGGTAATGGGCAATGTATTAATAGCACTGATTTAGTTTGCATAGATTGTATTATGGAAAAATATCTTATATTTATTTATTTAATAGTGAAACATTGCAATTTGGTCAGTGGACCAGGTGGCTCCTGCAATGCATACCTTAATTTCACAAAATGTCAGTGCATAACATGCAAACATTCAAGATTTTGTTCATGCTTCATTTTTGTTATCTTTTAATTTATAAGCTCTGTTATTTCAAATTATTTATAAAATTAATCATTGTTTGGCTACTTTTTCAGAATTTATTTCAGTTATGTCATCTTTCCTTCTTCACGAAACTTTCATGCCCTTACATTCTACATGAAGTCATTTTAGCACCTAGCATTACATCCATTTGAGCATATTATTCTTTTTTTCCTACTAGCCTGTTTTAAGTAGCTATCTTCAAATCTACATTTCCTTGCTATTGTCAGATACTTTTTCTACTTTAACATCTAAATTTCTATAATATATAATCCAGTGGTTTTGTGTGAGTGGTTTTACTAATATGTGTAAGTATGCATTTCCTGATGCATTTTTGTTCCTAAAAGCATCCGTTATTACTTTCATGTGCCTTTCTTACCTCAGTATGCTTCTTATCACCTCAAAAGCATATCTTTCAATATTAGTAATTATGTTAACAAAATAAGAAAACTCCTTCACTTATTCTTAATTTTCCTAGAATAATTTTAGCTGAGTTTATCTTTAAACGATCACTATCATACTTCAATATATTCTTACTTTAGAGCATTTTAATCCTACATTTGCCATGAAAATATTGTAAGGATTAGTGGCTGGATGGTTCAAACATTTACTTGGTTGGTAGAATAAATAGTTGTATTTTATAGGTTTATTTTTCTGGGGGCTGCTTAACGTAAAGTTCACTTACAATCCCTATCTTTTGACTATATATCATGCTAGAATAAGAATATTTTTTCCTCTCCAGGGCATCTGTTTAGTTACACAAAGATAGCGAAGGAGATGTGCCAATGGAGTTTAAATTGAAAATCCAATTCTTTGAAATTGATAACCTGTGGACTATGGTACTTGTATGAGCAAAATTATGCTTGTATGACCATTATTACTGCTAAGTATATGAAATCACTCTGTAAAAACTACTTAAGTGGGATACATGCCAGTTGCAGTGGATAAATTATGAGAAACATTCTTTTTTATTTTAAAACTTCCGTTGTATTTTTTTTTAATGGATTAACATAATATTTTTGTTGGTTTAATAGGAAGATATTTATGAAAAATTTAACATTAAATTGTGTTAATGATAATAATTACCTCCCAGTCATTGCATCCAAATGCTTGAGAGAGTCAGCAAGTTCCTGCCAGGGCTGACTTTAGTTAGTAAGCGTAGTTCCCTGTAATTTCTTCCATCTTTGGACAACAAATATTACCGTGGGTGCTTTTTTTATGCCACATTTGCTAAGGAAGAGTTATCAGTTGTAATTTCCTGATTTTCTTCATTTAAATGATAAAATGAACCCTGTAATCCCACTACACAGCTCTATATTTAAACTCATTGATGAATTTGTGGTAAAAATGAAGCTAAAGGCTTACAAATTTTTCAATAAATGTGTGCGTTCAAGTGATTATTTGGACAGCACTTAAAAAAGGATTGCATAGTTCCCAGCCATGCAACTTGGTGGTAACACTGGTGGTAAGTGAAGTAGGCAAAGCATCAGTGCATTGCAAGTTTGTAGAAGTATATTTTCTGTTATTATTGATGCAGAAAAATAAGTAAGGAGGCTTTGTATAATTTTTCATGCCGTATTTTATGGGAAACATGACACAGAAAGCTCCAAGTCACTAAATCTATTGATTTTTTTTCATTTAGCTATTCATTTCTATTCCAGCAACAAATTGCACTCCATCTAGCATGTGCTGTTGCATATACACTGATCCAATTTCTTATAGCACAAAGTTTTTTACTCTTACACAAATCAGAATAGCATAATGTTTCCTAGGTAAAAGTCTTAAAGATTATACCATCCGTTACATCATTTAACATCTGTACCAATATAACCTTTGTAAAAGTAACTTCAACCATTATAATTTTTTATTACCATTTAGTATAATTTTTATGAGTTAAGCAACTTTTTGGGATGCATCTAGTAACATTTTCAAAAGTAAATTGGTGTCTCTGCCATTGACACGAAAGTCTAATGGAAGTCCTTCATTAGACTTCTAAAGCATATTATCATGTTGAGTTTTTCCTTTGGCACTGTATTATATAAGTTCAGTTGACTAATGGCCTGAAATACTTAGAAAAGGGCCAGCAAATGTACAGCAGAGAAGAACCCCAGGCATTTTCATGCAATGCAAGCATATTAAGCTACTACCCTGTTGAGACCACCACATTGATCTTTTACAATTAATTTTTTTCCTAAAATTGTTGCAATAACATACCAGGAAATATAAAGTAATTCAGAAGCTCAACATAGAATTCAAATACATGAAACTGAAGTTAGAAATATAACTCACAGTGGATATCTGTGACTATTTTCAATGAAGATTAAAGGAGTGACTTGTACAGCAGTGAAAATTGTGTCAATTTTTCTGGCACCAACTTCTAGCAAGTTAGCTCCAGCTTCCAGATAAAGCTGTATTTAGAAAATAATTTTTACCCCTGAATGACCCCTTGCTATGCTTGCAGGAGAGAAAGCAATTTGCAAATATGCTGCTGTAGCTTTACTTGGTAGCCGACTCAGCTTTGCCTAAATGATGCAGAATGTGTTTGCAGCTTGCAATTTATGTTAATGAAAGTCACACTATGTCTACCATTTTTTACCATAATAAAAAATTAATGGAATAAACAAAAACTTACCACATTCAAAAAAATAAATGGCATCTGTAGACAATATCTACTGAATAAAGCAGAGTCTAGTATGCATTTAAATAGAAAACAGTTTTGACTACAAAATATCATGGCCAGTTTGTAATGCCTGAAATAATAGCTACTAATAAAGAATTGAAAATGATAAATAGTTGTCGAATCTTTGATTTATGTCTAGGTGAGACTTCTTCGATGATTTCTTTGTGAAAATAGCTATCTCTAAGGTTAGCATGATTCTGATGAGAGAGGATTGCTGTTGGCTCCACTTAAAAATAAATTTCTCATTGCAATATTTCTGTGTTTGTATTTTTTTCTGAAATACAGGGAAATAGATTTTTTAAATATTTGTTAAGGATTAGACGTATTTATAGAAACATAAAACAACCATTTAAATTTAAACATTTCTTTGTCTAGCAAATTTGTCAAAAACTCTTTATTTATCAATCTATTCAACTTCCTCTTGCTCCACTAACAAAACATGAACATGTTAACCTCTCTTGGGATGTTTGATCTGAAGAAACTTTTTGTTAGTTTCAAAAGAAAAAACCTTTCAGCTGATGTCATTGACACATGGGGTCTCTGTCATGAAAAACAAAATAAAAATACTAATTTATACCAGTCATTTGCTACCGAAGATTTGATAACATGGATGTAAGAGAACAAAAGGAATATAACAACGAGATATATACAAATCCACTTTGGTGGGGGTCTTACAAATGCTGGGTGTGGTATATCTTGATCAGAGAAATATGTATAGAAAATTGCCCATGTTTTAGGGGAACTGACAATTTGTACCTGTTCAGCTCATCTGAAATTTTACCTTTTTAACTGTTAGTAGCACTAGGACAAGATTTCTTCCAAGAATCTCGAACCATGATACTTTACGTTAACCAATCCAGCAGTTTGAAATCTTCGAAGTTTGTTTAATTTCGCCAAAGTAAAATATGTCATATTACCCACAGAACACTGCAAGCAACACTACTGTCACCTTTAAATGCTTTAAGTGATACTTAACATGGATCGTTTCGTCGTAAATCCAATGGATACAAAAAAATCTTGGAAAATGCTCGCTGCTAATAAATTTGGTACTTTTATCCATCCTGCGAGTGCTGCGAAGCTCTGATTGCGGCCGCTGGAACTATGAGGTAATGTCTGGCGGTATATTGTAACCTTGGCGGCGCCAAGCGTGGCGTGATAGCGCCGCTCAGCTGAGGGTGTTGTGGATATGATATCCACTTCATGTATTCATGTGTAATGACTCCAAATAGACAAGAGGCCTTTCGCGCCAGGAAATCCATAGATTACTGTAAAGCATTACATCAGCGGCGGCCATCAGATCGTGCAGCGCTCGCATGGCGCATAAAAATTTTTTTAAGCTACTTATTAGGTGTTAAGTTTAGTTTTTAACTACTGCTTACCTTGGTTTGCAAAGTCGTAAATGGAGGAAGGGTGCGATTTCCCCCCTCTGGATCTGCCATTGATTGTAATATGTTACTGGTATTCCTAGCTGATATATCGTGAAATGAAACGATGATGCTTATGAGATCAATTTTGATTGGTAATTTTTAATGTTAGAATCCAATGTGGTACTTAGATACCATCTGACTGCAACGCCATCGGTGGAGTGTCTTTGGGACCATACATTATCTATAGTCTTCGGATTGGCGGCTTTGTAACTTCATAAGAACACCACGTGTAAATTATTGAATCTTTACAATTCTAGAATAAGAAAACGACTAGGCGCAGATCTCGCCGTGCAATTAATTGAAGAATTAATAATTCTCTCCGAGAACTCTTACACGAAACGATGTGCAGATCGTTTCGTGGCTTTTCACGAGTAAGGGTAGCTGTTGGTGGCGAAACGCACAGTGGTCTGGAGAGCCCGTTTTTGCGGACAAAAGTCGATTTTTCGTACTTTTTCGTATGGATCGAAAAACTTACTCCTATTGAAGATAAATATCCCTTTCAATATAAAGTGGTCGAATTTCCTTTCTGGTAACCATTATAAATGAGAAATAGGCCTTCAAACATGGGTGACGTAGATGAGCCGGATTTCTTAGAAATTTTGCGCCATCTTCGCTCTTAAAATTTCACTACTAGAATTGCTTTATTTACAACGAATATTGTTCGAGTTT
>KZ308155.1:295467-339651 GCA_000376725.2 Ladona fulva
TTTATATCTTATAGTAAATAGATATTAAAACTTATTGTACTATGCGAGAACGCGGTGGTAGAGGGTGGTTTTTTTATAAGTCAACATCTTTTTGATTGATCGGGAATTAAAACGTATCCAGGAAAATACTCTTCTTTTGACAAATCTAAGGGTAAATAGAGTATAAAATTATTATAGATCTCAAGAATACAATGTGATAATAAACTCGAACAATATTCGTTGTAAATAAAGCAATTCTAGTAGTGAAATTTTAAGAGCGAAGATGGCGCAAAATTTCTAAGAAATCCGGCTCATCTACGTCACCCATGTTTTAAGGCCTATTTCTCATTTATAATGGTTACCAGAAAGGAAATTCGACCACTTTCTATTGAAAGGGATATTTATCTTCAATAGGAGTAAGTTTTTCGATCCATACGAAAAAGTACGAAAAATCGACTTTTGACCGCAAAAACGGGCTCTCCAGACCACTGTGGCGGCCTTCGTTGCATTGTGGGTATGGTCCGAGGAAAGGTTGAGTCAGCGGTTGTGCCTCGTGTTAGCCGTGAAGTCAGGTAAAGGATCCAAAGCAGACGGATTACAGAAAACGTATGAAAGCAAGGGACAACGAGGATTTTTGCCTACGTTAGTGTTAATATTGGAAAACTACCTGTTTTTAATTAAAGAAGGCTTCATATTACAACGTATTGTGGTCGACAAAGCTGGTGCAACGTTTTTAAAATTTGTCATGTGGCCGATCAGAAAAGGTCCAATGTTTGGTCGGAGTGCGGCTGAGCCATAATTAAAATCACATTTTGAGTGAACCGCAAGGGTAAGCAGAAGGGACAATTACGATTTGACGCATTCATAGGGAACCTAAGAGTGGGGATGTGATTTTGCTGGTATCTAATAATTCTGAAACCTGTAAAATTAATTTTTCCTAGTTATTAGTTTTAGTCCTAGCATTTATTTTTATCTCTTAGCACAGCACCACCTATTTAATGATAGTTAAATTTTTTCCAGGCAATATCCTGGTGAGGTTGGCTCCATTTGACAGGTTTGTTATATGGAATTTACTATCGTTTTATCATTGAACGTTTTTATTGTTTAATACTGAATAACTGGAATACGAAATAATCATCATTTTTGTTTTCTTGGCCAAAATGAGTACCTAGCCTTGCTGAAATTGTGTGGATGCGACTTCCTTCAGTCTGGTCTAATAGATATCCATAAAACAAGATCCGTCGTGAGCCTAGTCCTTCCGGAGCATTGCCCGGAAGACCGGAGAAGGCCGAGTTGATGAAATATTATGGATGAAGGTCAACAAACCTACCGCAAGTTCTGGAGAGGTACAACGGAAGGAACTCCTGGCCATTTACCTTCCGCATAAAGACGTCGAGGTATTCGAGAAGTGTTATGTCATATAGTTTTTAACAGCTGTAGTAAATTTGGGTGTCACTGATTATTTATTATGCGTTTGTTAACTACCCTCAGAGGTTTTGAACAAAGACTGGCAATCAGTGGGTGGTATGAAAGGGAGAGGAAGGCCGAAATTAAGTTGGTTTACTTTAGTAAATGATCTGCTCAAGAGGTGTAGAAAAAGTTTTCTGAAATAAGATCCTGGGAATATAAGATGTTTAAAAACTATTTTCTTAGCACAACATTTAATTGCATCAATGATATTACGCTTGTTCTCAAGTATCCTCCTCTCCACAAATTTTTAGGATGATTATAATTACTTATGTTTAATCCCTGTGTATCACAAAACTCAGTTGAAATATACAATGCATAGAAAAGGCAGTTTTAAGGAGTTTCAAATAGTTCTTTTGATTTGCCTTATTCAGGAGTTGCTCTGTTCAGTTTCAGTATTGTTCACTTCAATTACGCGATTTCTGCTCTTATATCGAAAGAAATAGCAGATAAACTTAATCTCTCGTTCTTTTGAGGATGTATGCTTTAATGTGTATCCCATACCTTTCATTGCGGATTTCTTTAAAGGTCTTTCTTTAACTTGATTTCTTCATTGATAATCAAACTTTGTAGTACATACATATTGACTGAATGTTATTTGCTTATATTTCGAATTTAGAGTTCAAAACTCAAGAAAAGCTAACATGTTTTATTTTTTCTTCACGCTGTTTCAATATCCTTTTTGATAAACCAGTTAATTTTCATCTGTCTACAGACATTCAAGTGAGGTTCATCACTCCCGACAGTGTGTCCCTATGTTTTCCTAATTATTATTAAATCATTCTCCGTTAAATGGAGTTAAAAAAAATAATATCGCATTAAGTTACTAAAATTAAGGTCGAACAATCAAATCACTTTTAATTTGCTCAAAGTGTGAAATTTCGGCTGCGAAGTTGTAAGAAAGCTTTCAGATTCGATGTGAAGATCTAATTTTATCTGATTCCTTAACGAATTAAATCAGTGGTGCACTACATTTTCATTCGGGAGGCCAAATAGCATATTACGGCTGGCTGCAGTTACGTATGCGTATTTCAAGAAGGCCACAAATTTGAAAATTCTTTCAATATCGACTCTATTATCCCTCTGATATATTTGAATCATTGCTTAATTAAAGTATCAGCATTTGATTAAGCGAAGTAAATTATTGCGGCCAGTAGAACAAATTGTAAAGGTGTTGATTGTTTAATCATTATGATTGACTTAATATCTTCGGGGGCCGAATGAAAGAATGCTGCGAGCTGTAGTTTACGAGCAACTGATAAACAATTAAGATTCTAGAATATAATTTATATTTTGTTGCCGGCTCCTACAAATAATCCGCAGACCAGAGACTTTTACAAAGGAAGACTGTAATAATGTAATTTTTCTTCTTAACTCGTTTTAGGACTTTGGTCCTGCTACAACGACGTTTGTGATATTTCCTTCTTTTCTTCGGGCGAGGAACTCCTCTTTTCGTACTCGGGTTGTTCTCTAGCCATATTCACCAGTTTTTATCGTCCATTCGGTACGTGCTGACGTAATCATTCATCTGTTACACTGCGCGTATCTTATATAATTCTGCTTGGTGATCTTTACTCTTTTTCCTTATATTCTTCATAGAAATTCGTTTGTATAATTTCTTTTGTTTTGATTTATCTTGTCTAGCTTATTTACTGTTGTGTAACACAATCAATACTGGATGCATTAAAGTTTTAGGTAAATATTTGATAGTGGTTCGACAGCCTTTTTTTTTAATTATGTTGATATCATGCTCAACATATCAATTTTTAAATTGTCAGAAATGACTTGGATATTCCGCCACCGACAGGGTATACCTAATAATCTTACTCTGTAAGTTTGTCTTTTAAGGTACTTTTTATTTAGGATCGTGACTGCGGAATAAGTTTGTGATTGAAAGAACCTGGTTGCTGCATGACCACATCACGGGATCTGAAGAGAATCCTATGGAAGGATAACAAATTCAGTATTCTACTTGGAAATTTTTCTGATTTTTTATCATGTTGTTATAAAATATATCTTAATTTTACTTTGTTACAAACAAATTGGTAAAAGTTATGTATGTTGTAGAATGTAAACATGTGCGTACCATTGCTGTATTAGTACATCATTGTATTGATTACTGTATATTCTAAATAAAAATCAAAATTATAAATTTGGGATCTTATTGTATAAAGGAAAAGTCTTCCAATTCTTATACGCAAATTGGAGGAAAAGTTAGGATAGTTGTACCTTGATAAACGCGAAATTTCGAAAATCCACCTGTTACATATGGAAAAATGTACCAAACGCTTGTCAATTTTAATGGAAGCGGTAGGATTTTAAGTGGAGATAAAAAAGAATTAAAATCGTCTTCTTAAGTATAATGATGAAAAATAGTTTATTTCAACGTTTTGTTTCCTTCCGTGTCATCACGAAATGCGTTATGGGAATAAAAACGATATTCATTTTTTAAGCGGATAATGGCGTTTGAGCAGGACATAAAGTAAGAATAAATCCAACATTGGCGTGATTTTGAGAACTATAGTTGCAAAAAATTGTAAAAACTGAGAGCATTTGAATCGGCGCCAAAGCCGTGCGTCATAATACGTCATGATGACGTCAGACTTTCGCTTTCAGGAAAGGGTTAAGTTGGTCTCAAAGGGTTAAGTTTGCTGAGTGAATTCGCGAATTTTTGGAAAAAGGGTTAAAATTGGCGATTTTGACCTTGTACGACCTCCAAATTCTGGATTTGGCCTTCAAAAAATGTTACGAAATTCCGCAAGGTTTCGGTGGCGCTGTATGTCACAGAGATAGTACAAAACTATATTTGGAATAATCTCCAATAATCTAAGGAAAGAAGTGGCTGGTTGGTTAAGTGTTGGCCTACGGTGAGGAAAACTTGGGTTCCATCCCAACAGTTTCACATTTTTTTCCCTCCTTTTATTTTTCTTTAACGTTATATTCCGATTCTTTAGCGATATATTTTTCACTCAATTAATAGATAATCTGAACCTGTATTACTAAAATAATGCAGGACTATAATTATGCTAATTATTTATGATAAAGGAAAATATTTATCAGAAAAAATATCACGCATTTCATACTTTAAATTTTAATGAAAAAATGTAAAAAGTGTAATATTACTAACTAAAAATAATGCTATCAAATGCAAGCGCTCATTTTTATATATGCAATAAAACAAGGATGACCATTAGACCTGTATCATCAGCTAGGTACCAGTTTTGGAATCTTTTCTCCAAAAAAACTAAACAAAAATATATACTAATTTGTACTGATCTTCTAATTTCTGCTACCAAAATTTTGATAACGATATCCATAGATATGTGAAAACAAAGGGAATTTAGCTAAGAGATTTTTGTGATATAGCATTAATCCTTTTGGTAAATTTGTCATATGTGAGCTTCTTACCTTTTTACCTAAAAGTGGTTGTGTGTGTAGCAGCAATATTTTCCATTGTGCTCATGCCTCTCAACTGTTTTGTAGGATGGCTGTAGCATAGTACTATTTCATGTATTTATTATTTTTTTGATTTCTTATTGGTTTTGTTTAACTCCACATCTGGCAAGGGGGGTGATGTAGCAGCAATATTTTCCATTGCGCTCATGCCTATTAACTGTTTTGTGGGGTGCTAGTGCCTCCACTGAGGAGGTAATAAAAGTCAGTCAGCCAGACTGGAAAACTTGCACGCTACGCTTCAGTGTGTGTCATCTTGATTGGAGAAACAAGTTTGGAAAATTGCCTATGCTTTCAAACTTATTTTGATTGCATTTCCAAACGCCTCTTAGGCCCCCAATCAAATGGCTCTGGCCAAAATTGTAAATTTAAGAAATGTAACATATTTCACCAAGAAAATGAATTGTTCACGGTGGGGTTTTATATTGCTAGGGTTTGATTGTCTGGATGTTGTGTGACCCATTATCTAACTAAGGCCATAGTTAAAAATAACCTGAGAACAGTATATATTGTAATTTATTGCCTCGAGTATTAAATTTCATCTAACTTCACTTGTGATCAAATTTTGTAAAAAGGCACCCATACTCCAATACAACATATTCACCATAATATATGGTAATCTTTTGTAGATGAGTTTATTACTGAATGTATGTACCTAGGAATTCTTAATTTTTCACCCATAATTTTCAAAATAAAATAAATCTCTCATAGGCATTGTCATGGAGAGTTTTATTACCAGCAGCCACACTGAACACTCACACATTTACATACATACAACCAATGCTTTGTCTATCACTTGATTTAAGCAATTATCATTTGCATGTGACAAGTAGGAGTAAAAGCACTAGAAGTCCATTGATTAGGTTAGAATCAAACTTTGTCATTGGTTTTAAATTAAAGATGGATAACTTATGAAAGTAGCTAACAATAGAATTTTGTGCACTTAAGAGATCATGAATTGATGAACTTGGAAAACAAAGCTGTCACCCACTCCTGGCTTTCATTCTGAATTCATTTTCTTGGGCACTGGATATCAGACCAATGATTTCAAGGAAACCCTCCAATGCTGCAATATATTCTTGAGGATGTTTAGCATAATGACCCACATGTGGTGTGGATTCCCAGGATTTCATATACACCTAGAAAAGAAAGAATGCATAATCTTTAGAGGAATGATGATTAAAAATACAGTAGTACTTTGACTTGCAAACTAAATTTCCTCCTAAGCTATGAGAAACAACTGTTTGAAGTTGATAACTCAGAAAGTTTGTACATCAAATTCCAGTTTTCCATTATATCTTTCCTGTTTTTTTGGTTAGTTCCTTAAATTAAGTTTGGATCTAGAGGTCAAAATGTAGTGAGAATAAAGCTCATATGTAGAGCAGTTTACAAGTCTAGGTATGGCCGTGTAGCCTTTTGATAAGTACTCCATAACAGTGTAAGACAAGGGAGATACTGTAGTGCTTCAAGTTATGAAGTTCTAATAGCTTATATAGTGGTGAGACCTTGTGATATGTTTTTGAATAACCAAAGGTGTTTTAAACAATTACTTTGCAATTTACAAAAATACTATAACTTATGAAATAAGCACTAAATATAGAAGTAATAGATGTGAGCTATCCAAGACAAATTAGTGATGCCTTAGTAATGAGAGTTATCTTATAGGTATCCTAGATATTGCAGTAATTCGAATTCAGGTAATGTTTGTTTATTTAGGTTTACTATAAAGTTTGGAGGAGATGTGGAAGAAAAATAACCTTGAGATCTACTGAATTAGTTAAGAAACTGGCTTAACAAGGAGTGCTAAATGCAATGGTAGCTCTTATTTTCCATTATTTTAAAATGATAAAAAGTTGAAAATATCAATACAATTTCCAACTTGTAATTTACTCACAGAATAAAAATTGTGATAGCAGTACGACCTCCTTTATATATTGGAAATAGTGAGTCAAATAGTTTTTCAAATAAATTTTATGGTACTTCACTGAGAATGAAAATACAAGTGTCATCTGCAAATGGTAATTTACACTGAAAATTTAATTTCATGGATTTTGTAAATTTTATTTACCTTACAGAATTAATAACTGCCAATAAAAGCAATCCATCAATAATATTGCATTATACAATCTGGTAGAAATGTTGACAATTTTAAAACAGAGCAATATGATTTAACTGTAATTGAGTAAACAGTAATATTTAATATGTAAATATTAATAGCAGTATCTAAAAAAGTAATAGTTTAAATTACCGGCATCCCTAGTTTGGTCCATGCATCATATAGTCCATAACTGGTCTTTGATGTGCTTATTGGATCAGACATAGAGAATAGTAGAAGAGATGGGCTTCTAATAGGTGCACTGTGGAAGACCTGGCTTGCTCTTATGTAATACTGTGTTGCAACATCATAGAACACTTTCAAGTGATACCTGAAAGAAAAATTTCAAACAAACAAAATAAAATTCAGTTCAATCAATGAAAAGTTTGGATAATAGATAAGCTTAAACTATTGTTTGAAGGAGTGAGCAGTAAATTAACTTGTAAAAAAAACTTTTTGCTGTTGATTTTCAAGCTTTGGGTATTATGAATACTGATAATCAGACTACAATCCATCTTGAAAGCATTATTAAATATTAAATCCATTAGTCATAATTGCTATGGAAATTACTCTTGATTATCTGGTGGTGGGTTATCCATTTTGCAGATTATCTGTGCATTATTCCTAAATCTTCCTCAATATTTTCTATGGTATTTTTAAAAGAATTCAAACTAAAAAATCACCTAAGCATTTTTGCATTCTAATACAAGCAGAACTAACAAGTAAGACATTTTCTATGGAGCAGTGAGAATAAGACTACAATTACATTATCACTATAAGATCCACATTGTTATAAACATCCATGGTCAGGTGAAGAAATCTCTAAATGAGGCCATAAGCAAATAAAAAAATAATGGTCTATATGTGAAAATAGTAATACATTGTTTATTCACTTAAATTATGAAATTATAAAAAATAATAAGAAATAGAAGTGAAAGTTAAGATTATCTGGATTTTCTGACTGTTTGTGCATACTCTTCCTATCATTAGCCTAATCAATAAGTCCCTGCACATTGCAATATTTGGGTTATACCTTACTGAAAAATCTGTAAATTTTTAGGTAACCTCAACTTTATACTCTTAACAATTGGTATTACCATTAGGTTATTTTAACATACAATAATTTTAGCAATAAAAATGAAAATTAGCATGTTTATTAACATTTCCGTTCTAATCTGGTGTTTTCCCAGCAAAGATGATGCACAAAGTTTTCTTGGGACATCAGCCGGGTCACTGCTTTGAAGATAGTGCCAGAGGAAGGTATCGAAATGCCCATGCACTTCAAAGCTGTGACCCAACTGATATCCCAAGAAGACTTTGTGCATTTTCATTCTATTTTTATAATCAAGACCAATAACACAAGCCTGTGACCAAAATACTGAATGGGATTTTTCTTCTGAATCCTACAGATATACTGAATAAGGGATATATACTCAAAAAATGCCATCACATTAGCTTTTATTGCAAATTGAGAATGTACAGTTTTGGCAACTGCCATTGAATGAAGAGTCTTGTGAATATCAGTATATTCTTGCATATTCCTGTAATCAACAATGAATCTAAAATGTTGATAAGGAGTGCAGGATAATGATACAATCAAGGTCAATGCATTGGGGATGAAGAAGTATGGATAGACTGTGGGGAGGAGGATTTGGGCTAGAGTCAGTTGTATTATGTTTTTCATTTGGTTCGCTTGGAGAAGTTGTAGTTGGCGTGTAGGAAACAAGATTTGTAAAAACCTGGGCTCAAGAGACAATTTGAAATTGAATGTGAACCTTCACAGTAGTGCTTATTTACAGGTTCTTCTAAAACAAGCCTGAAAGCAATGTTGTTGCATAATGCAAATGACTTTGCATCACTTCCTGTTGGACAATCAGTGCTCCTGGAGGATTTAGCTGTTATTCTTGACAAAATCAAGTATGATGGTTATCGTTGGATGATTTGTGAGGACTTTAAAATACTAACTATATTGTTGGGACAACAGTCAGACTATATAAAGTATCCCTACTTCCTACTACTTGTACTTATGGGATAGCCAAGCCAAAGATCTTCATTGGACAAAAACTGACTGGCCACTTTGAGAAGCCTATACTCCAAGTTAAAAAAAACATCCTCCATAAAAGCCCAGTTCCTTGTGAAAAAGTTCTGTTGCCAGCCCTTCACATCAAACTGTTATTACGAGGGCTGTATGATAAGTACCTGAGTTAGGCAATAAAACGAATCTTTTAAAACTTCTTTTAAATGTATTTCTCAATATAGTCTCCTTTAAACTCAATACATTTAGTCCAGCAATATTCTATCTTTTTCAAGCCATCCAAAAAATATGTTTTGTCAAACTCTGCAAAATAGGCCTCTGTTGTGCCGATGACTTCCTTGTTTGACATGAATCGCTTTCCCCCAAACCCTTTTTTCATGTTTGCAAACAAAAAGAAATCACATGGGGCCAAATCTGGAGAGTAGGGTGGATAAGGTAGCCAATTTGTACTGTAATTCGAACAGGTTTGCTGTGGCAATTGCAAATGAGTGAGCTGGTGCATTGTTATGATGGAATAGCACTTTTTTCTTCACTAAATGGGGCCATTTTTTCCTCAATTCGGCATGAAATCGGTCCAACAAATCAGCATAGTACTGCTCCATGCTTGTCCTTCCCTTATCCAAATAGTCAGTGAAGATGATGCCTCACGAATCCCTAAAAATGGTCACCTCAATTGGATGGCCTGGGTGTTCTTCATCAAAAACGGATGTTCGGCCACGCTTGAAGTTCATTAAACCAATATCTGATGATAGTCATTGAAGGTGCGTGCTCCTTATAAACAGCATACAACTTCACCTTGATTTCCTCACACATCTTCCCATCCAAAAAAAGAAATCGAATCACTGATCGATATTGCTCTTTCTCCATGGTGGCAAGCAAACACGAACTTCACTACTTTCAACAGCAATCAAAACAAATCTACTTGATTAATCTGTCTGAAATTTTGACAGTCATGTATCTAAAGATGGCGTTAAATTTTGGCATACACATTTTGTGTCAGTGGTGCCATCAGTCGCTAAACACAGGTACTTATCATACAGCCTTTGTATGTGTCAGTTTGTGAAATTGATCAAAAGATGAGTAGTGTTTCAAATACCTCTACTCCAAATTCCCAAATTTGTCCGAGCCCAAATTGAGAGAAGGAATTATTGTAGGATCACACATATGAAAACTTTTTCATGATTCCTTGTTTCATAATTATGTGAATTAAACTGAAAGAGAAGCATTGTATGCTCTTAAAGATGAGGTACATACATTTTGAGAAGTTACAAAGATGCAACTTACAAAAATATAGTGCAATGCATGCTAACTGCATTTAAAGCTCAAGGTTGTAACATGAGCCTGAAAGTCCATTTCTTACCTTCACACATGGACTACTTTCCTAAAAACTTAGGAGCCTACAATGAGGAGCAAAGTGAAATATTTCACAGGATATTATGGGCATGGAAAGACGTTATAAGAGAAGATGGGATGTGAGTGTGATGGCAGACATGTTGGATGCTTAAGTAGAAAGAGTGAAATGCCAGAAACAAAGAGAGATGGAAGAAGCATGGAAGAGAAGAGGAAAAGGTTTTACAGGTAAACAGAGTAACATTGAGTGATAACTGAATATTTCTCAATCACAAATATGTCATGAATGGTAAATGCAATTCTGTTTTAATGTTCAAGAGACTTTTTTTTTGACAAATTAATATATTATACTCCCTCATTTTGCAATAAAATTGTGCATGATGGTCAAAAATTTAAGTCATTTTCAGACTCAGTACACCTAAAACATTAATATCTCATTCAGCTGTCAATTTTTTGGCAGACCTGTGTAATCTATTAATGAATTATAAGGTACAAAAACTGTTCAAAGTTCATAAAAAAATCAACTCGATCAAATCAAAGGAAAATATCCGATGACGTGTGCAAGCTGATAATAGCTTCTAATAGAATAATAATGTATTTTTCAGCTTTATTGTTAATCTTAATGGATTTCCAGATAATCATAGAATTTAGGGTAAGAAATATTACTACCCCAATCACTCAAAATATAGATTTTAATCAGCTATTCTCATTTTTCTGTAATATTTACCATTGACCCAATGAAAAATTTTGCATGCATTGTGTAGCAGTCATTGAATGTTTTGAATGTCAATACATGTTTTTATTCCAGTATATTAATATTACATGGTTTTGATATGACGGAAAGACAATGAATTTAGAGATTTTGTTCTCCATCCATGATTCAAAGACAAACAATTTATAAGTTTTCATGATCCTTGGTTCTATCAAATTGACACAATAAGAAAGTAATGACCATAAAAATATTTTATAAATTGTAGAGAGATGCCCAGAAACTTACGTCAAGTAACTCTCCAGTGCATTGCACAACATTGACCCTGGGGTGAAGATAGATCTTGAGACTCCGCTTGGAAGGCCATCAAAGTCACAGACACTATCCCATATCAAACCTTGAACTCTTTTGGCCATAGCATCAAATGGAGAGATTCCAGAGGTGTGCGTTTTGCCAAGCTCAAGCAATCTGATGAGTGTTGCTGCCCACATATATCCACCCACAGAGAAACCATGAACAAGCAACCTGTCATACTCTGGATTTTGTTGAAGGAATGTCACAAAGTCTTCTGCAATGGGCTATAAAAATACAAGATGAAAAGTAATTTAGTACAATTAAGCAATACTTAAAGCAAATTCGTAAGCAATTGACTTGAAATTAATCTATAATACCTCTGAAATTGGAAATGTTTGCTTATATATCAATTTTTAAATAAAGTCAAAAAAAATCATTAAATTTGAAAGAGAAGTCATAGGTATTTATGTCATACAGTAGTTTAATCATTAAAGGAATATTTGTACACCCTACAGGCTGAATGCAATCATCTATTCACAGAATCGAGAAACCCCTTCAAATTACCAAAATATAAAAATGATGAATGAGCCATGAATGATTATTTTATGAGTTGTGACTCTATAAAATTTATTAAAGAGTATTTTATATGATCCATATTTAATACTCTCTTGACTCTTGGTCATTTGAAAAAGTTATATGACTCTTGTTTTTGAAGAAATCCCACAACTATTTAACTTAAAACTATAAGTAACTGCACTGCTTGGAAGGAAAATAAATTTTACTTTTTAATTCAAATTTCCTTATAGCATCTAATTATCACCTGAAGAAGTGAAAACGGGCTCCCGGATAGCCAAGTGGGCAACGCGTTCGACTTCGGCGAAAGCGGTCTCAGGTTCGAATCCCGGTGGGGGCTCATGTGCGAAATGACCTAAGCTGTCGAAGCACTATTAACAATACTACTACTAGAAGTGGAAACGCTTTCTTTACTATAGAATCTTATACATTTTAACAAAATTCTAAATAGAAGCATGGATTAATACATTTTCCCTGTTAAGACTAAATAAAGCACTCTAAATATTCATCTAACATTTAAAGAAGAAATTTGTTTCAAAACTTTTTTGTAAATACATATGACAGTAATATGACAAGATTTTCCTTCTATTCCTAGGCTTTCTTGCTTCAAAAGGGTGGCACTGTAATTTTCCCTCCTTTGTCCATGTGATGGTAGCACAATGCAGGGAGATTGTACTACCTCGACGACAATTGTAGTTCCCTCACTATGAACTTCCCGCGTGCATACAAAGGACTTCAAGAATTTGTCATATAACGGCAGCACGGTGCAGACTGACTTTCCTACCTCAAGCGGCAGAAAGCTAAAACAATTCGGTTTATGAGACAGGAGAGGGAAATTTCAAGGGTGTTTCAGTTTGCAAGCCATGGAGAGAACACCCATTTGGAGCCCTTGGAATAGGTGCCCACTAATACTGCACCTTGAGATACCTATGTTTCCTTGCAGTGTGATACCTTCGCTTGGAAAAGTATGAAGGATTGATGAACCTCTTTGCAGGACACGAATATTTCCATCATAATTACCAAAATATTGAACCTTATTCGAAGGAGAAAAAAATTTGAATTCCTAATATTAAAAATTGATCTGACACCACAAGATATACTCTCGGAAGGATTTTTTTCAACGAACTACAAATTCTGTGTTAACTGTGTAGGGTGGAAATGATACATCGGCAGCATTTGTTCTTTTTTCTTGATCGCATAACAAGTGTTTGAAAAATCAATCCGGGTTTTCGTAAAAGAATCAATTCAACCTAAAAACACGTTCTTCGTAACTCATCAGTTCTGCGAATGGCATACATTTCTAAAGCATGATTATTTTAGTTTATCTCCCAACTGTAAATTGAGCCGGGATATTTGGTGACGTTAATGAGATATAATAATTTTAATCGTTTCGTGTTCCGCTCAAAGGTCAATTCGAACTTAAAACTCGTAGCTCAAAAAACCATTGGAAAGGGAGTAAGGCTTATCGTAATAAGCAAGATGAGAATCGAGATAGTCAGCCCCTGCTTTCCCTACTGGGTCAGAATGATGACTGCAATAACTCGACTTAAAGGCAGTAAAATGACCCCATGGAAAGCGCCTTTCGTTGCATTCAATAACGTGTGACTAAAATAAATGTCAGTATGTACTCAGTGTCACTCATATATCCGTATATTCTAAGTTATCACACGAACAAGTTATTTTGTGACAATAGTAAATAAAAAGATATACTTTTCATCCAATTTTGCCAAAAGAAAAATTAAACATTTATTTACAAAGATACGGTGGCAGGAACTATTAAAACCAAAGCTACTCCACGAAGAACAGAGATTTCAGTTGCAACAGTAATATGTAATAATCTTCTAAGCTGACAGAGTAAAAATACTTTCCATGGTAAGGCATAATGATGTTCTAAAATGGATGTGAATTCCAAGGATTACCCGAATTCCGAAAGTAGATTTTTATTTATAATTTGATTAGAAGCGCCCTGATTCCCAAGGAAATCCGATTATATTGTCTCCTTGCATGCTACTGGTAACACTGTCACGCTATTGTAAATGGATCTGCGCATTATTTCTGGTATATGAGCTCAACATATCAATTTACATTCGTATAGCAATAATCAGATAGTTCTCCTCTCCAGACAAGGCGTGTTCATATTCTTTCGCAAATACATACGAGTATTATTCTTTGGAAAAACTGTAAAAATATTCCCATATGAACTGCCTATGGGAATGGGGATGTATAGCCTGCGAATTACGACGAAAGGGATAAGAGTACAAGGATGTGAAGTACAAGTACAAAGAACAGTGCCTTGATGTAATGGAACATGCTGAAGCAAGGGCAACCGGTCTAGTGAGTACGACTCGTGTCTGCAACCAGCGTTTCCCAAGTGCGAACACTTTCATTAGAAGATGTAAAGGAAAGTGATGGTAATTTTTCTCATGCGGCTGTTCATGTACTTAATAATCTATCGTGTTTATTCATTATTTTAGGTAGGAATGAGGAAGTAAAGAATCTGAAAGAATTGGCAAACCCGTTATACAATTACCACCTTAGGAATTCCGGTTTCCATCTCATGTCCTATATCTCATTCGGTTAGAATTTAAATGACGCCCTAGGCGATGGAAACTTCGCTAAAATAAATTCCTATTAATTCCTTCAATTCAATACGACGTCACATGTCAAAATTATCATAAAATTCAGAGATTTCAGTGATTGGTATACGTTGTTGAATGTCATATGGTAAGTTTTGAAGCATTTTCCGACAGTAAGAATTTATTGTTTTCACGATTGATATGAAATCGAGGGCTTCATATATCGATGGTTCACAATTTATTTTCTATTTGGTGGCAAATAAGGCGAAAGAACATTGAGAACTGTCTGAATGAGAATGCTTAAGCCCTGCTACGAGTCAATGTATTTGGCCTTTGGAGGGAGTGATATATGTTCTCTATGGGACCTTAAATTTAATTGGGACATAAGAAAACACGGGCAATATTACGGAAATGCTGTTACATAAAACATACGGTTTACTGGTGTATAACTTCATAACCGGTGTTTCGCGTTGACCTTATGAGAGAGAAATCAGTAAACCCTTGGTGTGCCGCATGGTTTCCGTAATAATTGTGAAGTTGCGGTACACGTGCACATAAATTCGCAATATATTTCTACTTTTATTTTGATGTTGTACGCGTTAACAAATTTTCCTTTTTAACGATATTGTGCTTTTCTCGATAAATTTGTATACGGAATTAAATTTTAAATGTAAGGTTTTGTGTACCATAAGGTTCCACTTAATACGTATGTGGGTCATGGAAAGGTACTTTTCTTGAAATTCTCGAAAAAGAAATAAACATGAAACAGAAATTTTAAATTTTTGGAGAAAATTGAAACAATGGAGCTGAGATTCTTCATCGAAGGTCAGCGGACCACCAGGGCTTGGTGGATTACACTTGAAGGGCCAGAGGTATGCGATAATCTTAATGTAATCTTTATTAACAAATAACAGATAATGCAATTTTAGCGCTTTTAAATTTACAGGTGGATGGATATTTTGGATGGCAAACATTAGACGAGTAAGGAAATATTACCACTGATAATAACTATGGATTAAGGGAACTGGGACAATACGAGAATAAAAAGGAAGTAATTTCGGTTGAAAATTTTGAAAAATGCTGCTATAGAGTAAGATTACTAAAAATTCAGCAATCGGGGTGAAATTTCTCCACATTGGAGGGGAGCTTAGATTCTCGAGCAAAACCATAGATTCCGAAGAAGTTGTTGAACTGAATACCAAAAACCGACCAGTCACTGATATAAAAATCGGCTAAGACATACACCTCTATTGTTATTATTGTTACACTGCGAGATAGAGCGAAGACATCCCATAAAAATGAGAGAGAATAAAACATCCATCTATTGACACATTAACATCGTTCGACGTAACAATCGCACGCAAAATATCACAGTCGATTTAGTGCTGACACCGAAGTCATGCCGCTTGCACATACCACCGTAGTCATAAATAAAATCGACAGCTCCGGCATCTATTTGGTGATATTCCACACCGTCATAAGGATCCATGGTAAGTACAATTATCTCTAAAGATATTCTTGTATTTCTTCGTGAAATTATTATATCAAACTTACAACACTTCCTTGAGATAGATCAAGAGAGAAAACGTTACGGAATTAAACCTACGTTTGCTCCCTTAGCAGGCCACATGAGTTGGTTGGGAGTCGTCCGGACGATGACCACATCGAAGCCGTGCTTCATGTAGTAGTCCACGTACTTGCGCAGGTGCTTCTGTTTGCTCATGAGCCACGGGAGAAGGATGACCAAAGGAGGCTTGTTTTCTCCATCCTTAACCAATCTGAGAGACTTCCCGTCCTCGGCGACCTCCTGGAGTCTCACGCTTTTGCTCCTTGTGGTCAGCTCTATGCCCAGGGCCGGTTTAAGCGTGTGTAATAGGCGGGATAATTGTGCCTGCCACTGAGGAGAGCAGCACGTAGGTCTTAATCGGAAGATCTGCGGTGCGGTGCGTGGCACAAGAGATGTATGAAACTGATTCGAGGCGAGCTGCAATAAGAGAAACCTTAGATTTAGATTTGTACCCCGAAAGCTGCCAGTGGAGTATGGCAGGGGGTGTAATAACACCTCACCCAATCTATCCTATTCGATTCTCTGATGCTATGCGGGAAGAGCGACCAGAACTAACTACCTGTTTTTTGATTACTTCTTTGTAAATCTCGTTGATGCCTCTCGGAGATCGCTCTCCTTTTTTACCCGAATTACAATGTCTTTTACTTCTCCTAAAAATTCTGGACCGTTGAATTTTTCGTTGGTAGTCAGATCTTTATATTTGATCCAGTCGATGGCAGCGATCTAATTTTCCAATTTGAAACAGGCTGAACTAGTTGTGAAATATGCCATTATGGGTTCAGTCAAGCGTCAACTAGTTTTTAAAAACAACGTTTTCAATAAAAATAATGCAATTGACAGTCAATGTTTATTCTTTCTCGTTATCAATTAATATATTATTATTTCTGAATGTTGTAAATTAGCCCCGCGTGAAATCATATATTTATATAGATAAAAGAAAAATAAATTAATTTCTTGATACGAGTGAAATATAAGCTAGCAAATGCTGAAATATCATAAATTTAAGAAAAGAAAATGAATGACAAGTGATATTCAAATAGCTGAAAGGTGTAAGCTGTAGAAAAAATATCGCTCTGGAGGAATTGAAGAGGTACATGAATATGCCCAGCGACCCTTATCAACATTATCATCTAAATAAGAGATGATGAACTCATAACTGGAAAAGGAATTAACTTTTGAAGTGACCAACAGATTGCTCAATTCACAGTGATTAACAAATTTTAGATTATTCAGTTATTCAAAATACTAATTCATGAAACTTTTAAGTAGTAAGAGAGAAGTGGAATAAGGTCTTGGAAAATTTTTCCTCGGAGTTCAAGCTTATCATGTCTGGGATATATTCAGACAGAAATAAAACCGAGCAATATTGTCGAGCTAGATTTTTGCAATAATGAAAAGTCTCGACTGAATCACGTGCAAGACTGTGAGACGCAACAATAGCTGTAAGCAAACAACAGTTGAGGGCTTCCTGATACTATTTGAACGCTCTACGGATTTTGTGGGATATTTTTTGTGGTTAGCGTAATAAATTAAGTGACAAACACCATAGGTTTCAGAAATCCACCATAGGTATCAGAAAATAAGACGGCGTCAGCAAAATTCAAAACCAACCGACATTCGAATAATAGTATAAAAGGACAAAACTATTATTTAGCTGAGAAAGGGAAATGGCTAATCCAGAGTTCCCCAAACTTTTCCTCCGGCGGAACACTTTATCAATTCTATGATATCAGCGGAACACCTAGGTTACTTTTTCTATCAATACATATTAGTAATAATGGATTTCATTAAAGTAAGAGTCAATGGTTTATTGAATTATCATTCTTCGTAAGTTTCCGCGGAACACTTAAAAACTCTTCGTGGAACACCAGTGTTCCGCGGAACACACATTGGGAAACCCTGGGCTAATCCAATATACGGGGATTCTAAATTCGCGCCTTTACTTCTGGAGCAGTCTATGAAGACGAGGTCATTGGCCGAAGATTCGGAAATATGCATCTACGATCACCAGACCTCACAACAGCCAATATGAGAAGCGTGCGAACCCTTCTCTTCCAAGAGGTTAAGTAATGATTGAAAGGAAAACTATTCGAAGGTCGGCGCAGTCATATCACGCGTTGCTGTGACGAAATGAATGGTGAGAGATGGCGAAGAGAACTCCGAACTCTCGTGAATAAAAAGGAAAAGAAACAGCGTGATTTGATGAAATTAAGTCGAATGATGTCTTTCAAAAACGAGTTAGGAACGTGGGGTTTATATAAAGGTTAAAGAAATTGTGGTAAAGTACAGAATGCAGTAAAAATACAAATTCTGGATCTCTAAAATGACTGTACCTCAAGGTTCGGTAAGTATAACTATCAAACCAGTTGTAATTTTAGGAAACTGAAGGGAGTAAATATAGTTCAGTAAACATATACTTGACTGCGCTTGGCTGACCCGAAAATCCATTGAGGTTTATTTTCCACCTTACTTTCTGCATTTACGATGATAACTTTATGAAGAACATTGAATTTCTAAAGATAATTTTGATTTTCTTTGAATAAATTCCCTACCTCAACTCATGGGACCAAGAAATGGAAAATGGAGTGAAGAATTAAAAATTTTAACTTCATTATCTTTCGAAATCAGTCCTTTAGAAGTCAATACTTCATTTATTGGTCCAATTTCTCCTCAGAAAAATCAACAAATCTGTAAAACATCGCGTTTATGGGTATTATTTTGTGGTTTCTTAACATTTTTCCAAGTCCTCCAATCAGAATTTGAAATAAAACATTGTTTTCCTTACTTGCTTGAAAGCATATGATTCGTAGAAATATTTAGAAAGTACAGTGGTACCTTGGTTAACGACGGTAATCCGTTCCAAGATTTTCGTCGTTAACAAAGGCGCGAATTTCCAGAACCACACTGCATGTCAATTATGCAGATAAACTAATTAAAAGTCATTAATATAAATTACATATGATTTATTCAATTATATTTGCAACAAAAAATTATCATTGATAAAATGAATAGTCATAAAAGAAGTTTTTAATGGTCAATCTTCAGCAGAAGGCGTCGTAAACCAAAGCCTGCGTCGTTACCCGAGACTTTTTTTTATCACATCTATTCGTCGTTAACCAAGTACGTCGTTAACTAACGCCGTCGTTAACCAAGGTACCACTGTAGTATTAAATAACATTAAGAACATAATTATCAAGAAGTTAATTAGTAAAAAAATATCGAATGATAACCGAATTGTAAAACTAAAATCAATATTGTAATGTCAATTAGTGTCTCTGGTTTCTTCCTATTTTATTTATTAAAGTACGGTTGTTATTTATCATGTAAATACAAATTTTGAAAGATCGGTTATCTTAATAGTTCTGAATGCTCGGTGACCTTTTTCGTTGGCTTTAAACTTATCATATAATTATACACTCTAAATTTTATCATAAATCTAATGAAAATTATCTAACAAAATAATATGATTTAAAAGGAGTGCGGCGAATGTAGCTACGCCCTCTTTCGAGTTATCCGACAACAGGAATGCAGAACACGAGCGACAGGTTGGCCAAGACAGCTCTACTTAGATGGACTATGTTTTCCTTCCTTTAAAAGTCTAGCAGGGGAAAGTAGTTCTCCATTGAGGAAGGGTAAGACGAGACTACCTAAAGAGGTTAAGAACACGCAGTGAATATTGGAATGAGTGCACTTGAAGGGAAGGTCGGGGAAGCACTCTTTTTTTCGACTAGTTCCTGTTTCAACGTCGGCAAAAATGAAATTCGCGTCTATTGTCTCCTTATTCGCGATGCCTGTTTTGGTTGAGATTCTGAAGAAAGTGATACGCACCATTGTTCTATGGGAAGCACTCTTGACTAATGTTTGCACCCGGGTAAGGTTTTTCGGAGAGAGCGCCATTTTAGTTGCTGTTTTCTTCTGGGTGTTGAGATGTAAACCTGGAAAGAAGAGGAAAATAAATACTTAACTCTAAACCATAGAAAACAGGCATGAAATTCTTAGAAACAGCAATCTTCTGACTTAGTCCAATACGGGAACAATCCTCAACTAATAAGATGCTACTCAAGTGATTTTAGACATCACTTCCCTCTGGAAATGAGAAGAGAGGATTTTGAAATTACTTTTTACTTAATGCTCGATGGTCATTACGATGATTTAGTAGCGTCATTTTGTAAAATTTACTGGTAATCGAATGAAGGGCACCGCGGAAAAAAATCATAGGAATTGAATAATTTCTGGCGGAGTTTTTATAGCTTTTTTGGGTAAAATTTCGCATTCAGAGGAAATAATTACATGTAGTAGCAACTTAGTGTGTACCTACTATTAACACTATATGCAGCATAAGAATACATGACGACGACACACGAACAACATAATCTGAAATTTCTACTTCTAATGATTCTTTCCTGTCTCAGGTAATTAAATGCTTAGAAGGTTAGAATGAAATACTGCATTACCGACTAAACTTAAGCTCTCCACATCATACACCGATTAAAAATCATTGTAATAATTCCACAACGAAAATGGATCTATAATGACCCTCAATTTTTAATTGAAAAACCACAACTGACTGCGAAGAGAGGTTAAGATAAAAATTCAGAATACGTGACAGATTATGACACCATTCTTAAATTACTAGAATCTAAAAGGAAATCTTTGAACTTTTTCAGGAGAAGCCGGTATAAATAATTCACGAATCCGGAAGCAATCAACACATTAAGATTCACCAATCGTATGGAGCTGAATGCGAACCTACAACGCCAAGTTGCTTCTCTCTCGCCGATATCGCATTTTAGAGAAAAGGAAGAGGACATTTTTCGATAGATCATTGTTTAAAAGAGAGTTACGATACACGGATGAAATCACTAGAGGATATAAGTTATGCACAATAGTACCATTATAACAAGATACGTTGCGATGGTATCAATAACATACAAATTAGCAATAATCAATTTAAATTATTAAAGAGGTATCCTTAATATAAAACTAAACTCGTTGAGCGAGTGGTATTTGGAAATGACCCATCCGCCAAAAAGAATTTCCTTCCACAAAAACTGTTTTTCATCCATCAATCATAATAGCTACAAACATACGCCGCATGATATCCGAGAATTCTTAGTGTTATTATCTTTACTTTGTTTATTATACATTGAACTTATTTTTGAAAGATATACTTGTATTAACTGTTAAATTTTAATACATATGGCCTTTCATAACTCACGGATATCAAAAACTTACAATCCAACCAGAGTAAGACAGTAGTTTGACAAGTTACAACAATTTTCTTAGTTAATGATTAATAATTTTATAATAAAATAATTACGTTGAATACAGGAAATAGGACATTTTTATTGCAGGTAGCTCTATCACCTTTCGTCCTTAAATGGGTTACGATATGAAAGAGACTTTATCAGAATTCAAAATGGAAATAAAAATTCTCTTGTCAACCACTTCAACCTTATCCTATTAGAAGAATTCTCAAGTACATGAAATAACTACTCACTGTTCATAGGTAAAATCAATTGATATAATTGTGATTGATGATCTCGTGATATTGATTACTCTCTTATTTACTTAAATCTACGATAAAGAAAATCTCTCTAGACCTCTCTGGAAAGTACCACTTCAGGTGGGACTGATTGTCAGACCTATAGTAAAGAATTGTCCTCGATAACTGAGACCCGATTTCTTATGACGATGACGAGCCATTGCTGTTATATCCGTCTGTTCCAGTGGTGGCGTGATCACCTAATGATCCTTTTATGCAAACAGTCCCTTTTTGTCGCAACACTTACAGTGATTTGATTTTAGAAGTATAAGTTTCATTACGGCATCGAGCAATCACGCTATTCAGAAACATCGTTTTCAGTGAATTACTTCCTAATAACATTGGGATTATTATCCAATTATAACCCCCCTTTACTCTTGAGCCTTCTGGGCCCTTTATAGGCTCTGCAGGCCTATTGTCTGCTCACTGCTGTAGGAAGTTGACTTCCATGGCCATTGCATTATCCATTAATTGTCGCTATAAAAGAGAGGCTCATTTGGATTCCACGGCATCAAATGGGTCACTATTCACTTACTTCCAACCTATCTTCCAAGATCTCTCATTCCATCGAACATTTAAAGCTTAGTTAAAGCAATACGAGATGTGGGTGGTTTATAGAGTGTGACTGAAAAATATCTTCATAAACCAACTACCGATTAATCAATTTAATTAACTAAAAGATAACTGATTGATTAAAAGAGACCCCATTATCAAAATTTCATGATCAGGACATACTTTCAGGAAAATAAAACTTTGTCATTGCACCCTTACCCTCCAAAGCTCTTACCCGAAACTAGAGCTGCCATTACAAATGGCATATTATGTAATTATATTTGTTCAAACAATTGGCAAGAGAAAAGGCTTAATTAAATTTAAAAGCAAACATCCCTATTCCAAAAAACTTCCTCGAATTTTAACTGATAAGGAGCAAGATATATAAAAACAACTTTTAACTGCCACTAAAGTCTGTTAAATATTTCTTGTTTAAATATTTGTATATATGTAGGTAAGAAACTGCCACCAGGCTTACAGCCTACACGCGGTTTGTTAATTATAATAATAATAATAAAGCAATTTCAAATTGATGCCATATAAAAATACGTTTCTAAAAAGACTGCCCATAATATAAACTTAAAAGTATCCATAGATGAAGAATACAAACATTGTATTCTACCGAATTTCCACCAGCAGTATCTCGTCAATTTAGATTTTAGAAATAAATAATGAAATCTATCGTCGGAGTAAAATATTATTCCTTGACTCAATTTTTACTACCTAACATTAATTTATTAATATTTATATTTAACGTTAACATAAATTAAACAACCAGGAATAAGGCAACGTTAAGATATACTGAGTTCTCTGTATCTAAATCGCTTAAAAGATTGAACTTTTTCCGACACACAGCAAGTTCATAACATAATTAACAACATGTTAGAAACAAAGAAAATGAGATAATTATATAGTTATTCTTTGAAACAATATTTTAATCGATCTATTGTCAATAATTTGCTCTCTGTTTCTTGAAAAACTCGTTATTTCGAGTAATTTCATGAGATCTAGTGTAACTTTTTCTTTTGAGAACCAATTCAGAATCTGGTACGAAGGCTTTCGCTGCACGTAGTATATTCAATGTTGGTTCTCGGGAACGCAGCGGTGGTCATTTTCAAGCCGGCGAAACGTCGTCATATGAAAATGACCACCGCTGCATTCCCGAGAACCAACATTGACCAATTCAGAATACAAATATTTTTAGAGAAAACCATAATAAGGAACCGGATAAATTTAATATGATACTGGATAATAAGGATGACTTTTATGATACATAATCATAATCCCAGTGTACGCTGCACCAGTAAATTATATCATCGAACTTCACGAACAAATCCGAATTTTCTCGTTTCAGGTCAAAGGTTTTTTATTTTATTTTTTTATGTAGCGGTTCCGACCACAACAGCGTTGGAATGAGCAGCCTCGACCGTTTTAGGACGACTAGGCTCTTCCGAAAAGAGGAATCCTTGTGAATGGCCGATGACCGCAGATATGGCATGGCAACTAAATACTGATACGTCGATGAACTTTCTCTTCTTATCAGATCGCAATATTTCTTTAATCTTGGCAAATGTATTTCATTGGAATATATGACTCGTTATCTACGCGCACAACTGTTAAGGTGATATGGCGGGAAAATTTATTTCAAAACTACATTGAAGTTGTGGAATTCATCTACAGCAGTAGCAGGAACGAATACATTTATAATTATAACAATTCTAGGATTATTGGAAACTTACACATTTCTTGAAGATCCTCATTCACCCCGCTACAAAAGCCATTACTTACTTACATACCTTTAATTTCATTTATCTAGGAAGAAAATGCACTATTACGGGATCCAAGCAAATTTGAAATTGTGTGGAATCCGTAATATTCAGTGAATTTTTTTCAATAAAAGAAACAGCAAGGATCCATCACGTGATGGTATTGGTCAATTATAGATTTAAATAACGAAGCCCCAAGCATTTAAACGTTCAACTACCTACTGCTTTGCAACGAGAACGTTACGAAGCTCTTGATACATAGTGTTTATTGTCGCATTAATTCATTGACCTAATTACCTTCAGTTACCTCTGTAAAAATTCAGATTTTATTTCCCGCATTCAATTACACAATTGTGACAACTTTTCCTTCTCATTTCTTAAATAATCGACTCGATCGGTATCAGTTGAGTAACTTAAGGAAGTTTGGGATAGGTCAAGGTAGATAATAATATGAGATAATGTATTAAAGATATGTGGGTGGCATCTATTGAAACAATAAATATCGCTTCAGAGCATCTTATGGAAAATTTCGATACCTTTATTTCGTGGTCTTGCTATTTTGTCATTCGAAAAAATAGATATATAGTTAATTATTCTGTGATCTTGGAACAACGAAACCGTTTCTCATCATTAAGTAATTACGATCACATTTAAAAAAATCCTTGTTTGCATTCAGACAAAAGAATCCAATAAAACTTGGCTGGTTTATTTTTAATTCTACTATAGCCATACGTGCCTACAACACCAGATAACTACTGCATGTTGTGGTAACATTAAAGGCTGAGTTACGTTGGTAAGGAGGAGTCACGATATTGATTGTTACTAAATATATATATTGATATTGTTTCTTACATATAGCTTACTTCTTATTTGCATACCAATGGAAACTTATGAAAATAGCACAATCTTTTCAAATCGTCATCAGTGAACCATCATGAAATTAAAAACTTTGGTAAAATATGGTTAACCATAAAAACTTTAAGTTGGGAATCGCCCCAGAGGAGGAAATTAAAATTTCAGAAGCTTTTAGAAATTTAACAGAACTTACAGTTGAAATAATGATATTCTAACCCCATTTTCCAAAGACCGAAAACCGCGAGTAGAAAAGAAAACGTTTTATTCCCTCAAACAAGAAAATTATTTCTAGGGCAGGTAATTTCATAAGCAACTAGAGGCTTACAATGTAAATGTGTAAAAGTTACGCATAACTAAGGTGAAATTATTGGCAAAGCATTTTTTATTATTGCCCATATATGAGAGATAAATTTATATACAATGAAAATTTCCTTGTTCATATCGAGTCAATTAATCTCTTAAATTTTAACCATTTTAAAATATTTGAATTCCGCAACAAGTCAAAAATTGTATAAGAAATAAATTTTAATTAATGAATAATAGTCCCTCTATAATTAGGAATAATAGGGTAGACGTTAATTTTCTCTCACGCAAGCTACTTGCTACTTTTTTTAGAGATAATTCACTTACTTGAGACATCACTGAGGAAAGGTACACTTCAAACGTAAACGGAAGCTCAACATTAAACGAGAAAATAATATCAAAACTCTTTCCGCGATGTTTTTGAAATAATGTAGTTCTTGTATCACTATTTATTATTAAATGTTCATTTAGCCTCCACAAATAAGTACTTGACGTTAAACAGCTTTGCCAACTCATTAAAAACCATATCAAACATCTACTTACACGTACACTTTGACGTATGAAGGTATTGGCCAATTATTCTACCATCCCAAAGGTTAACAGATTAAAGGTCATTTGAAATCTCATCTGCGTTTTTTAATCAGTTCACGTCCGTGAGATTTAGAAATTAAACAAGACGTCAAATGAATATAACTATCGATATCTTGAAAGTTATTACACACATTTTGAAACGTGACTAAAAATCTCGAGTATTATAAGAGAAACATATTTTACAGAAAAGAACATTGGCTAATTAATCATTGTCGGATCACGTGCAATAATTGAGGGTAAAAAATTAAAGCGATGACATTCATTTATCTCACGGTCGCTACAGATACCAGATACATCAAATGATCGATTTCCTGAAGATAAAAACAAATCCTGGATTGGTACAGATAGTATATATGAAAGGATTCAGCCAAAATACACAATTCTCCCGATATAATCTACAGAATTAGTGAACGTTGGATATTAATATGTAAGAGTGATGATATCTCCATAGTAACAGCTAAGCCATGAACTTATTTAGCTGATATAGATCAATCACGGAACTAATACCTAGCTGCTAAACTGCTCGATTACGACGCTCACTGGGAATAACGTACCTATCAAGAAGTGGGGTAAGATATTATGAAATACGGAATAGTTTTTCCGCGTTTGAACATTTCGTCAAAGTCAAAAAAAAAAAAAAAACATCTACAAACTTCCGGAGTAAACGGTCCACTATACTCACAATTTTTAATCCCGCGGACCAATAAAAAAAATGTTTTAAAGTACAAACTCAAAATATATGTTTTCTCATTATTGTAAAGCGATTTTTGGCACTCGTCTACCTTGGGTACACAATTATAACAATTAATGCCCAAATATCTTCACGGACCAGCCGTTGGCGATTGCTGACACAGACAAAGATACTGGTGAATATTTAAGAACCCATTTCGTCTATATTCAAAAAATATCCCTAATCAAAGACACATTCCTATTATTTCCCGATTTTATTTGTCTGAATCACTGTAAAACTCATGTATTTGATTAAATCTAAAACTGCGTTCTTTACTCTTCTTGACTTCCGAAAAGAAAGGAAGTTTATCTTAAAAACGAAAGCAAAATCCTCAACTTCATCTAAATATTTAGTACATCTAAATATTTAAGTTTATCAGAGAGCCTTGTTTTACTTTTGCTGAATTGCTGATTTTTCCGTGGGATTTTAACATTTTAGACATTTCGTATTACGGAAGAAATCGACGAAATATACGAGGACTTCGCTTAAATTGGTGAAAATTAGGAGAAATATTTCCACTAGGTTCAATGGCCGCTCTGACGACTTTAATAGAAAGCGTAAACGAGGGATTTGGATCACATTGGGAGGGATTTTGGAACAAGCTAACATTTCTATGATGTAAACTTTAGTTCTTTTTTTTTCACATTTTTTGGCGTTTCAAGCTAAAAGTTATAAAAAAATGTATCTTCCACGCACCATAATTGTTCGTTCCAATAGAAAGTAGGACTGCGGATTACAAACATGAATAATTTGCAATTTCAGCAATATTCATTCTGTAAACGTCTTATTCGTAGACGTTCGTCCAAACCTTTCGGATAAATAACTTATTTGGTACTTTGATATCTTATTCTTTACCTATGATTGCAATTTTATTTTGAAATTACATTTAGGTAATAACTCGAATGTGAATAAATGATAGGTATTTCGTGTTCGAATAGATGCTTTATGTTTCGAATAAGGAAAATAAACACCGCACGATTAAATAGGTTCTACTCAAGTTCAATCATTAAATATCTCCTAGGGAAACAGAGAGGTAAGTAATTAACAAACATTGATTTAAACGGCATTGAAATGAAAAATTCAGACATTTTAAATACAGATCCACTAAGCAGATCCCAAAATATCGTCATGTGAATATTTTTTGTTTAATCCAGAAAAAGTCCACAAGAAACATCCCCAACATTACCCAAAGAAACATCCAAGCAATCGTTTTCATCAAAGGACAACACTAAAAATATTCGTGGTAAATTTTAGCAGTTTCTTCACTGGTAATACATTTATATAGATTTCGAACTAAAAATTTTAAAAATATTCAACATACAATTTCTCATTAGTATCTATTACGCTATGAAACTAGCGTTTAAAACACAAGTGCTAAATAACTTTAAAGGTTACTTCAGTATCTATTCAAATTTACGTAAGACAAAGGATATTTTTTCTTTTAAAAAGTTCTGGTCTTAAATGAGATCATGACTGTTAAGCAACAGAGACCAAGAAAATTCAAATACAAGCCGTTTATGGAAGACCTACCTAATACCAACGACCGGTAAGGAATACAGAAAAATAGCACTGTTTTTCTTTACTGCGAAAGGCGACGAAAAATAGCATTTTCTCACGCAAAGTTTGGCTGTTTCGATGTGCTGTTGAAAGTTTGACCATGTCCCTATTTTACTCTCGGAGAAAGGAGCAATTTATGTCAATAACGATGCGAATGATACGTTATAAATACAGCGTATTCACCTTTGAAGTTTTATATCCATATCAATATTCCACTTTGTCGCTTTCAAGATTTCCTTTTGATCCAGCGAAAAAACATCGCAATTTCACCGTACGACGGGAAACAAGGCTTAAAAATCTAGAAATCCTCTTACTTCTGTCATTTCACCATTCGCAAGTCCTCAATTTCCAACAACGCCCTTTTTGGTTAAGTAGGCTGACCGTTAACTAAATTGCAACGCGATTCCCTTTCCCGAAGAACATTCCTAAAACACCAACACACACTTTGGAGTTAGTTCATTTGTGAACTAATGACTCTTTCCTTCATAACTTTTCCCCTAATTTTAACAACACATTTTTCGCCGTCACCCTTGAAATCGGTGAATTCAAGTTTCTCAAAGAACGTGGAACTCAAGTTCATTTCAGGGAAAAGAACATTCGACACACTTCTCCGTTCCGCTCCAAAATTCATCGTTAGCACTGGGCTTTGGGTTGTTGACATGGTCGCTATGTATTGTTTATCGATGGTTACGCATTTGAAATTAAAATTTTGAAATCATTTCACAGCAAATTTAATTCGACACACCGAGTAAAAAACTTAGTGATTAGATTTAGCTGAACAGCACGAAAGGAACCTTCCGCCAATGTATACGCGTGTTTGGACGAGTTGGTGCCTGACTTTTAACCGTCGACAAATTACATATAGAAATGTTTCGGAGCGAGAAGTAAATAAATTAGCCCCTTACCTGACGATTTCCTTTTAGTGGGTCGCCGGAGTGCTTCCGAACTCAAAGAGTGCAGATTTCGATGTGGCCTCCGGAACTGCTCGCTGACCGAAAGCGGCTGGAGTGAAGGAAGAGTCAGTTCCTCGTCCCGTTAAAATAGTAGGGAACACAACGATAAGAGTCCGACTGGAATTTCGCATCAGCTGATTCTTACATCTCTCCCTCTTGGCTGCTCCTCTCCCCCATTCCCCATTCCCCTCCGTTCCTCCGTGGTCTTCAAAGAGGTTGCGACACTGTTACTTGCTCACCTCCAAAGCGCTAGAATGGTGGATGATGGAAAAAGTCGTAATCCGCACGTGAAGAGGGGTTTTAAAAGCAGGTGTTTTCGAGTCAAGTCCCCAGGTGGGCTAGATAAGAGTTTTTGTGGAAAAGAATGCGAAAATTTCTCCGCAAGAGCTGGCGAATTTCGTGGCGAATCGGATTTGGATCCTCCCGCTTTCTTCCGTTGATTTCTCTTTTCGTTGTTACTTTTCCCGAGGCCCCGGAAAATTATTTGAATGCTTCCTTCGGAAACATGGGATGAGGTTTGTTTATGCTGGGATTAAATGGCCATAATTTTTAGAAGTCACAGCGAAGACTTATCTATCTATTAAAGAAAGGCGAAGCTGATACCAGAAGTATTCTTGCTCATCTCAGAAAGATAGTTGAAAATCTGCCCTATCAAATGTGTAAATCATAATTTAATCCAGAAACATCCACCACGTCAAGTAAAATCAGGTTAACACGTCTCACTGATATAAACAACCCTTGTGAGGCGATTTATTGGGCTCCAGGATAGCCAGGTGAGTAGCGCGTTCTTTTTTGGCGAAAGCGGCCCCGGGTTCGAATTCTGGTGGGAGCTCGGACGACCGAAATGACCTCAGCGGTCAAAACACATCTAACTTTACAACTACTACGGGAATTCCTAACCTAAATTATCATTAAAGCTATACTTTCAACGTTTATGGCAATTGTCAAACTAGAAAGACTGCTAGTCGATTTTCTCCACTACATAAAACATTGATTTAGGACCGTGCATCAGTCATGCATCTTCACGATGACACTTAACATCTTTCAGGTTCAAAGAACGACCACGGTTACTTTTCTGTCTATATTTTACTGCTTTCTACGTTCATTTCTGTGACTGCTAACTTTCCCCACCCAGAGTGCAGTGAAAGTATTTTCTTTCGCGCCAAAATTGGGCTTAGAGATTTCATTGAGATATTTGACCTCCCGAGATTAAACTGCGAATTATGTACTAGAAATTCAGGCCTCGAAACATTTAATCACTTTATGTAGCCTTCTTGTAGTAGGCATACCAATAAAGAAAAAAATTAAAGTTTTTGGAAAATATACTGAACCTAAATCTTTATTTACAAAATTGAGATGTTTGCTAAGATAGAAGAAACAATTGGTTTTCAACAGGAAACCGTATGACACTCTTCCGTCGTGTAATCCTGTAAAGCGAAAGCATTAAAAAAGAACAAAATTCTTACTCGCGGAAGGATGTTTTTAACGACGAATCTGGGAAAATGATTTGCTTGAAAACAATTATTAGGTAATACATTTATACCTTCTCCATGCCGCAACAATGATGATCAAACATCAATTAACATTTGAAATTTAAGCTTTACAACTCAAAAATTTGTTACTCCTTAACTTTGACTAAGATATATCACACGTTTGGACTTGTTTCCGTATGATTTCTTGAATTATCAGATTGAATTTGACATAAATAATTTTTATTCGTTGCCTGAAGACGCAGCATTGCTGCAAAACAGGGTCGTTAGGCTTAATTACTGGTTAAAAAATTAGTAAAAATGATGATTTATTCTAAGACCCATCATTGTTTTGAATTCGCGATTAAATTTATAATAAAATAATAATTTTCACAAGGAGAAGTAAGATCAGCTCAGGGTCATCATCTAACGACAGCCGATGTGCTTCAACATCGAGTTTGCTTTTTGCACTTTCTTTTGAAAAATCGCATTAATAGTGCGGTTTATGCACTTGCAGCTGCTGTGCGATCATATTTTTCGGATAATTGTGCCATTTCGTAAAGTTCCATACAGTCAATCCATCAACAACAGTCGATTCAAAATTTACTCGACTTTTTTAAAATGAATGAAATTTTTAGAATAGGGAGAAAATGAATGGAGGGCCTTTTGGCTAAGATGATCGAAAGTTTGGGATGTCAACTAGGCATGAGAGTGCGTTCCTACACCTTGTCCGTAGCGTGAAGGCAGAGAGGAAGACAAAGAGAAATTTTGGTTCATCACAGAGACGTCATGGCTCGAAGATCATTGGGATTATACGATTCAAAGAACTTGGCTCAACAATTCGGAGGGAAACAGATTTTTGGGACCTATAGTTGAAAGAAAACAACCACCAGTTGAATTTAATAATCACTATATCTAATTCTAGAAAGATAAATAGGAAAAAAACTGCGCTATAATCATCGCACATTGTAGATTTACTCCCAAACGAGAGACCGTTATTTAGCCAGAAACGTAGTTTAACCATCGGGAAACACAAACATACGATATATAACATACACAATGATTATCAAATACTATCTTCAAGAGAATGTATTACAACGCGCGACAAATTATGAATATATACAATATATATTCTATTCTGTCCTTGTATGAACGAAGAGCATTAATGCAGTTTTATAACTGTTTTGTTTCCAGAATTTCCTTTCTTTTTTAATCTTCTCCCTTGTATCACTATAGCAGGGTCACCAGATCTAAAACCCAGAAACTAGGACAAAACAGAAAAACTTAGGCATTTTTCAGTTCTCAAAACCTTCACAATGAAAAACTCTTTTTACCAGCTGAATTATCCGTTGATTCTCAACGGGTAAATTCAGAGTGATACATACCTACGTTGTTCGGAAGATATGTCTCATATGTGAAGGTGGGTGGCAAATACCAAGCAATTCTACTTTCCGAACCATTAAACCAAATAAATAATTAGATGATTAAATATATAACGCTACTTCAACTCACTATTCAAGCAGTTAAACGAATAACTTCTTCAATTAAGCCAACATTTGTTTAAAAATTTAATACCGTGTTAGAAGATTACATCCAATTTAGGATGACCAGGACCATATCTATTAAAAATTTTCTATAAAACTTGATATAAAAATCAGAGCCGCGCCCAGCCCGTCTGCCGCCCGAGTGCAAACATTTGCCGCCCCTTAACATTAAATAACAATACCATAAATTTCCTGATTTAAAGATAAAAATTATTTCGTAAGCCTTTGAAGACCTAGTTTTTATGACTTCGTTCCCCAGCTTATATTGGTCACAAAACGACAGTAATAATTAATTACGAATATTCCATATCCTGACACAGTAAACTGTCATTATGAGGTGATAATTCACCACAAGTTCGAGTATCATCATCATCGCAGTGCGAATGATTTAAATGATGTGTATTGTATGAAACCTATTTTTCGCAACTAAATATTAACATTTCTAATAAAAATTGAATTTCAACAAATATTCACATATTAAGGGAATGAGGAAAGTAAAAAATACAGAATAACATTTAACTTAAAAATGTACATTTATTCCTTTGGGATTAGCAGCAAGACTTCATCGTGCAAAGAAATTCACCTTTCCTTAATCCTTAAAAATGTACATTTTGAAATCTCAACTGCGAATTTTTATACAATATCATCAAAACACTGACGAAAGTACGCAAATAGCTTTGCGAACGTTCGCAAAGCTATTTGCAAATTAGGAAACACTCCGATCAAATCTCTAGTACAGATATATGCCAAAACCTGAAGAGGATTTATTATTGGTGACAGAAAATCTTTTATTGATTCCAATCCTTCGATTGAATCAGCTGCACAAATATTCCTTTTTCGTCTTGAGTTGTCCGAAATTATTTCCTCTAGACGTTCCCAATCTTAAATTTCACATCATAATCATTCCTAGATAAATCGTGTGTATCACACAGAAAGCAAAACTTAATGTTGTTATAATAATAATATTGGTTGGCTACGCTTTTATTGCCGCCCTTTAGATGCCGCCGCCCGGGTGCGATGCACCCCTTGTATCCATAGGACGGCGCGGCTCTGATTGAAATGATAATTAAAAGTATTTTATTATTATATTTTAATGTTTTAACCATACTTTCGGCAAAATTTGTCATTAAAAGTTAACCTCCACAGTTATTATGGCACATGCGAGCTGTTTCACAGCTGACATTATCATATCTGATTAAGATCTAAGTGAAGATTCTTGATCTTGATAATGGGAAATGCCTAACTTCTAATCAGGAGGCAAAAGGCTAAATATATGAGAAGAGCTCTCTGGTTTCTGCTGAGTAAGTTAAATTATTTTTGCCAAATTTTTTGAGCATGATTTTGCAATAATAAGCCTAGTAGCAACTCGTACTGAAAATATATCCGAGACATATACGACAAAAATATAAGATAAATAGAAATTGAGGTACCGTTGAATCGGTTTGTTTCGAAAGATTAATCAGTGATTGACACAGCGCGAAGTAAAAATGTTACAATCAACTAGGAAAAAAATGCTCCACTTAGGTTCATCGTGAGTGCTTCGCCGATCTGCGCTGTATTTAAGTAACTGGGGATTGTTTTCAGGCTGACTCATAAGTATCAAAAAATATGACGAATGACCCAATTATAATAAGTTTCCCGTAAATAGATCACATTTAACTTTGAACATGGAATGGAACTTGGAATGTAACATGGAACGTTTTAAGTCAAAAGGTAAACGAAAAATTCAGTAATATCTATCACCTTTGCTGGAAGTGCGTATCGGTTGTAAATTGGTCGAATTAGTCGATTATTGCCTTTCATTTCCGATTATACTCAGCAAACTATATGCATGTTCACGCAACGCTTTCAAAATAAAAGAGCCGCAAGCGCAAACTTCCGAAGCTGTATCTATGCGAAAGTTTTTTTATTAATTTTTTGTGTCATCGATAGGTTTTAAGGAATTGCTTCCGCTATCGGAGATAAATCTGAGCTTGGCAACGGAGGAGAAAGACTTTCGCGATAACCTTGACAATGACATTCTCTGCAGTCCGACCGAGAGTGATATATGTACTTAGCAAATCCTATCAGCCTCGACCTCACGTTCAAATCTTCAGTTCAAGCGTAGATATGATACTCGAAATTCATTTATCTTAAGTAGTGATGGGACGATTAAATCCCTATATTTTCAGAATCGGAAATATTAGAACTTTTTACGATTGCAAAATTTTTAACTAATTTCCGTTTCAAAAAACGACTCTCTGGAAGTTTTGTTTAAAGCTCAATCTTCCATTACTGAGACAAATAATAAATAAATTTCTCTCGGTTCCAAACAAAACTTTTCTTTTTGGTATCTCTTAAAAATTTTCAATTCACTAATTTAACATTACAAAAATATCAATTCAATTAATAATCAATTTAATTATTATAATTAAAATTATGAAGTATAAAAAATAAAATGAACCTAGATTGTTGTTCTGCTGTCTCTCACTCTTTCAAGAAATTTCTAGAAAAGCTATTGTAAATAAACTTCCTTATGAGAGGTAACTGCCAATTTATTAATTGGAATCAACAACGTTTTAATGAAGAGGATATCCTAATCTATGAGCTTTCATATTAATAATTAAACTAAACTTTTTATCGATTAATATGCTAATTTGGTTATGTTGTAGTTGTATCATAACATGGGTCAAAGTGAATTAGCAGAATAATGAGCCAGGGAAGGGTGTAACTCTAATCTTGCAACAAACCAAAAATCTTCATACCCTGAATGTCTTTTTAAGAAAGGCATCTCCTCTCATAGTTCTAATAAATTTTTTAGTGAAATCAATTCATAAATAAATTATTTAATATATTCTTATTGCATAATATAACTTTATTATAAAATATTTGAAATTTGTTCACATTTTATATTAGCTATTTCACTCTCATCTAGACATCTCAATACTAACAAAAGTCTATTCATATACACAATAGGAAAGCCGTCATACTCAACTATTTTCACTATTGATTCAATTCACATTAGTTAAAGCACAGAATAAACCAATAAATTAATATTAAAAATCACAGTAAATGCATCTACAAGTCACAATAAATTAAAATTATAAATATCAATCAAAATTACTCAAAAAATCTATAAATTTGTACCTAAAATTAATGTCATAAATAAATAATTATAGGTATATGACATATAAATTATTTTGTTTGCTTTATATAAAATCATCAAAAAACTCACACACTCAATAACAATTAAAACCTTAAACTAAACAGTGTCTTCAAGTCCTCCATAGTTAGTTTATTTCCATGTGGATTTTTAGCTCCTGTAAGAACTGAGTCTGCAAGGGAAAGCTTTTTCTCTTGAAGTTCTTGAATTTTCTGTTCAACAGTGTGTTTACATACAAACCTGAGAAAAATGTAACACAAACACTAATATACTCATAACCCATTTTTTTGCAATCACATTAATGATACATACCGATAAATATGAACACCCTTCTTCTGGCCAACACGATAGATTCTATCACATGCTTGGGCTTCAAGTTGTGGATTCCAATGTAAATCGACTAACAAAAGATGATTAGCCCCTACAAGGTTGAGCCCAACACCACCAGCTTGTAAAGACAACAGCAAAACCTTTGCATGGAAAAACAAATAACATAATAAATAAATTGAAAGCAGTTTTATAGTGAGGACTTTCATTTCAGTAAGTAAAGTCTCCCAATTTTAAATTTACTGGCCTAATTCTTGTAAGCAAAAAATTTTTGAGGAAAAAGCGTATGATCTGAAAATGCACAGGTTGCTCAATAGATTACTTCTTAGGTATGAATGAAAATATCTACTGAAATCCAACAATATGGTATATTTATCAGGAAAATTGTTTATAGTGAATAATGAAGGAAATTTTTATTAAAATACTTATTCACAATTTCTAGGAACTCTTTATTACTGAATTACAATGATTTAAATGTAACTGAATCATAAGCAATCTTGAAATAAAACTAGAATAATTGATATCATAGGTCGTTATCATAACAATAGTTTCCAAAGATCAGTAATAATTCTAAATCAAACCTTTGGGCCTCTTTCATTGTTGTTAATGCTGTCAATAATGTCCATCCTGTCCTTCAGAGGTACAGAACCAGACAGTAGGCAGTATTTGATCTTCCTCTTTTTGAGATAGATTCCAATAATATCTAGCATAGATGTCCACTGAGATACAACAACTGCTTTATCTTTTCCACTGAGAACTTTTTCCTCAAGGCATTGCAATAAAGCCTTTAACTAGAAACGAATTGAGATCAATGTCATACACATATTTTGACTTTGTGACTTTGAGAGATCGATATACATAATTCAATTACATACATTCAAAATATTTCTAATTTCTTATGAATGAATTGGATAACTACCACAATAGGAAATAATGAAGACCAACCGTAAAATCCTACATTTTTTCAATCAAGAGACACCTTTATATTTTGAGTTAAAGTACTGAAGATAAAAATTATAAAATCAGTAATGAATATGTACCTTAGTACTGGGTCTTTCCTTCTTAAATATAGGGTTTTTTAAAGTGAGAGGATTTTTCATGAACTCATCCTTGCTTGAGACTTCTTCCACTGCTTCTTCCTCAGTCACTAATTTAATTCCATTTAGTTGAGAAACCAGATCTATGTCTAATCCTGTTTCATCTACTATTCCACCATCCCTGTAATCCTCAGCTTCCACCATCTTAGAAACAACACAATAATTAGAATTACTTTATCAATGTACTGTATCCTTATGAGTTAATAGAAATCATTGGTCATGATGTGGAATACAACACTCAAATTGGAAACATTCATCAATGAATTTATGTGAATAATCTACACATTCAGTAATAATCAGTTTTCTGTAAGCTGAGCTAAAAAAATTAATCAAATCAACTAATTATGAATAAATTATTTACATACTGATTGAATCAATGCTGGATGACAGCAGATTTGACGTAGGCGCAGCAGGAGGACAAAAATGTGGTGAGACTTTACATCAGAATTTTCTTGGAATTTCTTCAAAGCAGCTGATGCACTTCCAGGCTTTAGAGGATTTGACCAAATTTCTATGATAAGAAAAGATATGAAACAGGAGACATTTTTCACATCTACCTAAATAAATTTCATATTAGCAATATATTTTTTGATATTTTGTAAAATTAACTCATTATTGTATATCAAAATTGACTATAAGGGAAAAATATTGCATGCAAGAGTAATCTTTGTATAATTTCTTTTCCATTGCCTAAGTAATCCTTCCAAAGTGCTTCTTGATTAGCAATTCACTAATTTGGAATAAAGCTGACAGCACTTACTTGAAATTGGTGTGAAATTTGTTAGTCGAATTGATGCTCCTTCAATGCCTAACTTCTCTGCATTTCTTTCAGCATGCTGATCCAAGAATTTGGCAAATAAGTTCCTAAATTGATAAAATATAATTATTGCCAAATTTAGGATACTGGAAAATATTAATTATAGTAGTATTAGTACTGTTAAAAGTACTTTGACAGCTTAGGTCATTTTGCACATAGGCACCCATCAGGATTTGAACCTGAGACCACTTTCACCAAAGTTAAATGTGTTGCCCACTTGGCTAATTGGAAGCACAAAAATATTAATTATCTGCATTACTCTTCTTTTTAACTTGATGAAACAAGAAATTATTTTTGATTGAACTAACTGAGATTAATGTGCATAGTGAAGAGTTCAAGACCTAATCAGAAAGTTAATTATGGAAATTTTGAATGAGACATAAAAGTAAACAATTTTAGCAGAGATGTACTGATAAAAAGGGAAATCTACAGGGGCACAAAAATAACTAAAAATAAAAAGTTTACTGTGTCTACTTAAATCTTCCACTGAAACTACTCAAACTACTGATAGACTAATTACTTGAAGGAAAAATTTACTTTTGAGTAGAAGTGTAGCATGTACAACCAACTGAATCGGCTGACAACCAGGCAATAACACCAGCCAGGCCAACCATAACCATGTAAGAATTCCCCAAAAAGACAAATAAATACATGATACTGAAATTGAAAAACATTGAGACATACAATATTTTAAAAGCCATAATATTCTACATAAGAAGTGTGGGTAATAGCAGGGCCAGACAAGAAAGGGCACTGTAATTACCTGGTATCCAGGCCACCAGTATGAGAGAGCCCCATTTTTAGAAAGTAACTTTGTTATTTTGTAGAGGATAAGCAGGAAATTCTGTCGTGTGAAATATCACACATTTCAATCAACATTTAGTTGTCACAAGGGAAGAAGTAACGGAGAAATGGGTCCCATGAAAATTTGCACCCAGGCCCTCTTAAGTGGGATGGCTGGGTCTGGGTAATGGAGTAGTGAGTGAAATATGAGAATAAACAGTAAGCAGATTGGCTAGAAAGAAGTTTTATAGTAGCTTGGAAGTACATGTAAAATACATGGGAGGTCAGATACATTAACAGGAAACACAAATTAATTCATTAAGGAAGAAAAAAAAGGATCTAGAGTATGAGAGATTTGACGGACGTGTAAATATAGATTTTCTCTTTGAAAAGATGCTGAGAAACAAGTCATTTATAGAGCAAAATAGAAGTAAAGAATTTCCCAAATAAAAGATATTTGTGATGGGTTAAAAAAACTAAAAATTTATCAGCTGACAAATCAAAGAGTTGTCAAAAAATATTTTGAATAAATATAATTTCACAATTACTTGGATGTGATGAGTATTTGATCGTAGACACTTTGCTCCAAATCATCCAAATCTAACACAACGCAATGCTCATTCCTGGTTGGAAGACTTATTAGAGAGCCCTTTGAAATGAGTTGGTCCTTGGTTCTCCTGAGCATTAGGCTCTTCATCAACATGTTCATCCTCTGTGTACCAGCTACAGTTTTGTTATCAATCCACCGACACCAAACCTATTGATAAACGAAACAAAGCTTAAAGAAGTTGAATGAATAGAGAAATCTAACGAAAGAAGATTTTTTGCAAATTTCACACATTCTAAAGAAGTGACAGGCAACTTGTCAAAAAGTGACATATGTCTTATAATTTCATAAACTACCAGTGTATAAAGGCAGTATATTGAAACCAATAAATCAAACTTGAAGCAATTGCTACAAGTTAAGTAATACTATCCTATGGACAAATTTATGAATACTTAACTGAAAATATATATGTATCATTATCTAATATTTTGCATTTTAGACTCTGGTAGCAAGGATTTCAACTAATTGCTTTCGCCTGTACTTCTCATGGTTCTAAGACATTATCTAGCTGACAACATTGTGTACCACCTGTGGTTCACACATGTGGCTGCAGTGTAATGATGTTTCACGGCATCAACATAATAATAAATTATCATTATAGCGTAAGTTCATACCTTTAAAAACAGCCAGTCTCTTTATTAATTACCATATTTTTTGTTGTTGTGACATTTTTCATTTAAGATTAATGGTATGACTTCTCAGCTGGCAATAGTGAATAAACTCTACCTCTGGCTATTAGGTGAAACCTTGTATTCATATTTACATTACATTGCTAGATATTCATATACAAAAAGTAAATGGTTTCTGTGGGTGAAATATAAGGAAAGTTGATTTTTTACCGTAAATGCCCTGACCATCACACCACAGGAAAAAGGAGATACCGATCCTGGGTATCATGAGCTCAATCCTAGAAGGTACTTTTCCCATTTAAATTCATTGCGCGGATTATTGAAAATTCATTTTGGGCACTTTTCAAAGTTTCCCCATTTAAAATACACGGGAAGGATTTTATTATATTTTTTCAGCACTTTCCAAAAAGGTAGATAGCTATATTGGCTCATGGATAGGGTAAGTGGTTATGTTTTATATTTAAGGTAGACTACCTCCCAATTGATAACTGGTTCAACACCATGTTGTGTCAAGTTTTCATCCATTAGGAAACTATAGGAAACTCAAAATTTAAAGTGAGACACTTCCTGAAATGGTTGTGAATTGAAACCATAGGTTATTATAGAAATCTATATTTCATAGTGTGATAAGCAATAATATTCTTATGAATAGTCCTTGGTTTGACACCAGAATGGTTCAATTTCTCAATAAGGTTGTTATGCAGATATTTAACCTGTTTTTTTTTTAATGGAACCATGTTGAATGAGAGGTGGGAAATTCATCACACCATAGCTTGCAGGATGTAAGCAAGTTTTACTTGTAATAAAATTAATAAATAAGAAAAACAGAGCTAACATCATGAAGGGCAAAGAGTAAAATATGACTGCCTGAGAAGTTTCATTTCCAGCCAATAAGACGCAAACATATGGAACAAAGATGTACTGAACTAGGATGGGGTCACCTGGTATGTCTCATGGATCAAAACTTGAATGAAAAGATGAGAGATAGGAATGCTTATTGGAAATTGTTTTTAACAAAAATGGTGCAGTACACACTCCCTTGTGGCATGGACTATGAGTCACATACCAAAGAGGAAACTACATTGATTTCTTTAAGAGCACCTTAATGGGGTAAAACTTTTTTTTTAATCATGAAAGTCTCAATGAGGACAGATATATTATGAACTTAGTATAATGCACAGTATAACCTATATAGGACCCAATCAGCCCAAACCCAAAGATGAACTCAGTCCTTCAGCCAGATTCAGCCCCCGCAGACCTTTCTCATTCCCATTTGATATTGGAGAGGGAATAAGTCTTTAGTTTTTGAGGCCTCAAAGTAAGTACCTAGAACTAGCATATAAAGTAATCATAGATACCTAAAAAACTGGAAAATTAAATGTACATTGGTCTAACTATCTACAAAAATATTAATTAAAATTTTAGTTGCAGAGCACCATAAAATCAAAAACTCTGCTATTAGAATCTATGAAAAACAGTCTGCTAACACATGCTCTATACACTGAAATATTTTCTGATTAGTTAACCAAAATAATTATCCATATAAGTCATAAGCTATTATCATCATAACAGATGCATTTATGAGGTTACATTAATACCATTTAAGATTTGCCTTGAATTAATATTAAATATATTTTGCTAGCAATTAACTTTCCTCAGTGAATCAGTTTAGGAGTACAGCATATTTAAACATTAAATAAAATGTATCACATGATAATAGCGCACTTAAATCATACCATAAAACTAAAGCTTAAACAATAGCACAAACAGGCATGATAGGCTTGACACAGTTGCGATATTTTAAATATCATTAAGGTATAATAATGAACAATTCTTATCCATTCTACATTGATCTTTAAATGTAATAAGAAATATTTAGTATCCAAGGATATAGGCAAAATAATTTGAGATCAATAACAAAGGTTTTCAAAATATTCATGGATTAAGAACTCATTACATAAAAGCAAAACAAATATAAATAACAAACAATGAATAATAATAATGGTATGTAAATTAAAGACTCACTAAATATTTGTCAAATGGAGAGCAGCGTAAAAAGACTAGCAGAGCAAATATATCAAGTTCCTTATTGTGAATAGGAGTTCCAGTGAGGGCCCATCTGTAAGTTCCTTTCAAACAACTAATAGCTTGAGATGTCTTAGACTTGTAGTTTCTCACTATGTGTGCTTCATCCAGAATTATTCTTGTCCACTCAATCAAATGAACTGGCCCATCTTTTCCCTGAAATACAATATGACCATCAAAACCAATTTGTTCAAATTCCACTTCCCTAATATACTTCATCTTTGGAATTAATTAATTAATTAAGTATTAATTCTAAGTATGCTAAATTTAATGCATGTTGTACAATAGCACTAAAACACCATTAAAGAAAATTTTAAGTTATCTACAACCAGAATAAAAATGGAAACAACAATAAATGCAGTGTTTTTTGCTAATATAGAGGTGGCTTAAACTGTCCTCAACATAGCAAAATTGCCAAAATTTGGGAGAATGATTACATGTAAATGTGTGGAACTGTACAATGTTTTTTATTTATTCTTTTGAATTATACTTTATATACACAATTTATACAGACAGCTGTTGGCTGAGGTGTGTATAAGAGTTATTTTGGAAACATTATGAATGATGTTACTCCATTCATTTCAGTTCTCACAATTATGTGGGATTTAGGAACTGAAGAAATGGCACCAAATACAATAATACTTCAGAAACTTGCTGAGGGTAAGAAATTCATGAATTAGAATCATAATGATCATAAATAATATATTAAAATAATCATAAATAAATCATTCATAAATGGAAAAAAGAAGTAAAATCATATAACAAAAATTAAAATTCTATGCACAATGAATAGATTTAATATTAATGTTTATGACAAAAGCAAAGTTACTTACGATCTGTTGTCCTTTCCTTGCAATACTCTTACACTCTCTCTGTACAATGCCATAGGTGGTGAGAACGACATCATATTTTAGCAGCCTGAAAATTAAATACTTATTTTAAAAAGTATATCCAATGATAGCTCAAAATATAGAGGTCTAATATATCGATTAAATTTCATTAATATTATATTTTGAAAGTTAAATTTTAAAAACTGTATAGATTGCTATCTTCTTGAGGAAACAATCATAAAGCACACATACTATAATTACAACTGATTAATTTTAGAATAGTTTGAGATTTCCCTTTGAGCTTTGCTGGAAACAACACTATCTCTTGTGATTTTAATGCCTTTTTATATCCATATATTATGACTAATTTCAATCTCTTGACAAAATAAGTATCATAAGTGTATGAGAGTAAGGTAAAAATTTCACAGCCTGATACAGAGATGGCGTTCCAATCAGTGAAAATTTATGATCCCTACCAGGACGCACGTGTCATTAGTTCGTAAGACAAGTTTCAACTTGTTCTCTCAAGTAGTTTGTTTACACGTATTGTTGCAGTAGACATCTTTCATGTTTTTCATTAAAATGGATAAACTTGAATATAGTGTGGTCATAAAATTCTTTGTTTTGGATGGATTGACCCCTAAGGAAATTCATCCAAAGTTGACAAAAATGTACAGGGACTCTGCTCCTTCAATGTCAACCGTTAAAAAGTTGGCAGCTGAATTTAAACGTGGTCACACATCCCTCAAAGATGACCCAAGTGAAGGGCGGCCAAAAACCGCATCCACACTGGAAACCATTGAAAAGGTGCATGATATTGTGTTGGACGATAGGCAAGTGAAGGTGAGTGAGATAGCTGAGGCCATGGGGATATCGGAAGAAAGGGTGCAAAACATCTTGCACAAAGAATTGGGGATGCGACAGCTCTGTGCAAGGTGGGTGCCACATTTGCTGAATGCTGATCGAAAGCAAATGTGCAAGCGATTTTCGCAGCAATGTTTGGACCGATTCAAGAGGGCACCAACCGATTTTGTGCAGCAATTTGTCACCATGAATGAGACATGGGTCCACCATTACATGTCAGAAACGAAACAGGAGTCAAAGCAGTGGGTGGAAGCCGGCGGTTCAGCGCCAAAGAAAGCAAAGTCAATTGTATCTGCCGGAATACAGATACAATCATGGCCAGTGTGTTTTTGGATGCGAAAGGGATCCCGTTAATTGATTACCTTGAAAAAGGCAGAACAATTACAGGTGAATATTACTCCAACCTTCTTGATAGCTGGATGCCAAAATTCGCGAGAAGAGGCCTTGCTTGAAGAAGAAAGAAATCACCTTTCACCAGGACAACGCACCTCCTTACAAAGGTGCAAAACGCACCTCCGTAAGATTTGCTCGGCCATCCCCCCTATTTTCCTGATGTAGCACCCTCAGACTTCCATCTGTTCCCAAACTTGAAGAAATTTTTTTCTGGGAAGCACTTTGCTTCCAATGAAGAAGTTGAGAGGGCCGTAGTTGGATATTTTCACACAAATGAAAGACGTCTACTGCAACAATACATGTAAACAAACTACTTGAGAGAAAAAGTTGAAACTTGTCTTACGAACTAATGACATGTGCGCCCAGGCAGGGATCATACATTTTCGCTGATTGGAATGCCATCTCTGTGCCAGACCGAGAAATTTTCACCTTACCCTCGTATAATGCCTGGAACATGGACTTTTCCACTTAATCTCATATACTAGTAGTAGCCAAAATCTACTGATATATACAACACATTTTGTATCTATTGCATTTTTATACAAACAGATAGGTATGGAGCCTTAGCATGACCTTAACTTATATATTATTTAAAATTTTCATAAATAATGGTTGCCGAAATAAACATGTTTTACATAATTCTATAG